>JANAVB010018198.1:2164929-2308126 GCA_029216955.1 Iris pallida
GTATATTTATATACCACTATCAGTATTGTTTAATAATAATAATAATAATAATAATAATAATAATAATAATAACAATAATAATAATAATAATAATATTATTATTATTATTATTATTATTATTATTATTTCTTCTCCACTAATAAGAATTTAAAAAAGATAGAAGACGAAAGGAGAAACAGAGGATGAGGAAGTGAGTGGGGGGAGAGAGAGAAAGTGAGTTCGAGAATAAAGAAGAAGACCGGGGAGGGAAAGGAAGCGGCGGAGAACTCACCGGGGCTCGGTAGAGATCAAGCGGAGCGACTCGTCAGCGAAGGAGTTGCTGGCGGTGGAAAGATACAGCGACAGAGCAGATCTGGCAGGCCGAGGTTCGAGTGGCATGCAGCTTTGACTCGGATCTGCGATGGCACGAAAGGGGTGGCTTGAATCTGATGCTGGCGTTCGTCGGTACTATCCAGGCTCGTCAGGTGGAGCAGGCGGACGTCAGCAGCTTGGAGGCGAGTGAAACAGGGATCGTCGAGGTCGGATCGATGGTGGCGCTTGTAGGATCCACGATGGTTGTAGGTTGGAGGACAGGTGAGGGTGTCGTATTGATGGTGGAGTATGGTGGTCCTGATGGTGGTGGTCATGGTGGTGAATGATGATGATGGTGATGGTTGGAGGTAGTAGTCGGGGCACAACGGAAATGGTAGCGGTCTTGAGGAGGAGATGGAGTGGGTGCGTGGCGCTGTCGAACTAGCACTCGATAGAGTAGCGGGCAGAAGTGTTGGTGTGTCGGGGACGGTGGAGGTGGCGGTGGCGGTGGCGGTAAGGAAGATGGTGTTCTGGTCGGAGTCGGTGAAAGGATAGTGTCGAATACGATGGTTCGAGGTAGCCATCTTGCTGGTCGATTTATTATCGGTTGGACAGATGAGGATAGGGACGGCGGTTGTGTGATATTGAATTATGGTGGTGGTGGTGGCTACTAGAGTAAGGCGACGGCCACGACATGGTGCTAAAGTAGAAAGGACACGATAAGGCTTGGTCGATGGTGGCAGGAGTAGGGTTCCAGCGGCTAGGGTTAGGGTTAGGTTTTGAATGTATGTGTCAGGATGTACCCGACACAGAAGTGATAGATTGGATGTACATGTAAAGAATAAAATATAATAGAAAGACACCCGGGATCGGACCCAGGGCTGTCACGGCTGACATGGTGGATAATTGTGGACACAGATATGGTACACGACATAGTGGATGGAGATGGTGGCTCATTGTGGCTAGGTGGTTAGGAATTGATTTTGGAAAAAATAATGGCAAGGCTTCCCTATAAATATGGTGGAGAAAATCCTAGTTGGTTAAGGATTAAGAATATTTAAAATCCCCAGATAATCCAAACTATTTACTTAAACGAATTTAAAACAAATTTAATCAAATTTAAATCACCATAAATATTTAAATAGTAATAATTAATTTTACATGCCTTTTCATAAATTAATATAATTCCAATAAATTTTCTTAAATATAATTTACGATATACATGAATTTATTTTCATGTATTTACATCGCATGCAAAATAGTATATATTATTTACATAAAACATTATTTTCTAATATAGTACATATATATGTATAACAAATAAAATATTATATATATATATATATAAAATAAAGTTTGACAAAATCTGGTGTGACCCATTTTTATACTCAAACAAAATGAAAATATATTTACCTTATATTATTTTGAAACAAAATATTTATTTCTTATATTTATTAAAAATGTATAATAAATTTTTTGTATACACAAATAAACAAATCTTATTGGTTTGGGGAAATTTTATTTCTTATATTTTTCTACTCGGTCTATAAATATCGTAATAAAAAATTATATATAGTAAAATTTTATGGGTTTTGTACTCACCAAATCTTATTGGTTTGGGGAACGATTTTCATTTTGTTCCAAATAAAGTGGTACCAGAGCAGTGTTTTCCATATGTCAGGAGTTGCCATTCAAAGAATAAATGAGATGGATGTGAAACTAGTGCGCATGATAAACCTAAACATTTTAATCACTATTGGCAGAGTAAGATGAAAGATTTAGTGTCCATAAAGAAGATGCATCTTCCGGTATTTGCTTTTGAGAAGTCTAATGAGAAATTCGATAAGGACGTTAAATTCGAGAATATATACGTATATGATTATATCAGGTAGTTCATGAATGAGAATGTGCATAATTACATTGCTAATATTGACCATGTAAAGACATTATTGGAGAAGTTGGAATCCTTATATGCCAAGAAAATTGAGGTAAATAAATTATTCCTGATCGGACGGATAATGGATCTTAGTTACAATGATGGTTCGTCCATTACATATCACTTGAGTGAGTTCTAGGACATGGTTGACGAATTATCCTATTCGGGATTAAAGTTCGATTATGAGGTACAGGGGCTTTGGTTGATATGTACTATACCAGTTGACTTGTTGAGATAGTACAAGTGTCCATGATCACTTCTGCTCTAGAAGCTGTGGTTTGTCTATGGTTTGCCAAAAGTGGGATATCGATTGAAGATATATGGAGACAATCTCAAGGCACTCCATCTACATCTCATTAAGAGGCACTTATTTCAGAGAGACGAGGCAAGAATAAAAATAAGGGTTTAGGCAGTGGCATAAACAAGAGAAGAGGAATCCAAGACTTTGTACGAGGACTCCGTATTGAACCAAATCGGTGACATTGAACTTGATTTTAATAATCGACAAAACAATAATCTGATATGATTCAATACGGCACACAAACACAAACTGAAGGTCGCAAACGTTGTCGCTACTTTACTATATTACTGAAGCTAGGATTTCACTTGGATTCAAAAAAGTATTTGAGTCTATAACCTTTTGTCTTTTGAGTTTAGAAAATATTGTACATTGAGTCAGACTTGGCAAACAGACTATTCCATTTCATTCCCATAAAAACCAGTTCAATATCCAATCCAAACAGTCCACAAAACCAAAATAAAAAAAGCCCATCTCCAAATCCAAATTAGCCCAACATTATGAATTAGGTCAACCGAACTCGGGCCGAACTCGGTTTGTCGAATTTAGTCTACCTAATTATTTGGTCTTCTACCTAACCACGAGCTAAACGCTCAAATTTTTGAACGTTAGGGACCCATACTCGGCCCAAACTCGGTCTCCCAAAATCCTATAAATAGAGCTCTTCTCCTTTCCAATTTAATCAATCAAGTTTCACTCTCATTATTCTATCTACTTTTATATCTTCCCTCTCAAGCTATAATCTTCTTTATCTATAAAAAAATATCTTCTATCCCTCTGCATGCCAAGTTCGAGTCGCTAATTAGAAGTTGTTCGAGTTGTACAAAAGCTTGAAAAATTCCAAGGTCTCTCTTTCTAGAAAGAAGTGTGAAGTCGGCGTGCTCTTCGGATCAAAACATGAGTTGTAAGGAAATTAGAAGTCTTCAATTAAAAGCTTACCTTTCACAATATAGTAGATTTATCATCTAACAATAATTCTCGAGACTGGATTAGTCCTTTCAAAGGGAGACCAGTATAAAATCTCGGTGTTATCTGTTTCCTCTATATACTTTATTTACTTGCAAGTTGTTTATATTCCACACATTTCAATTATTGCTTGCATGGTATAAAGACATTTAGTCATACACCTCATTTTAGTTGGTAATATTGACACAAAATATGTTCACCCTCCATAGTTGTCCTCAATTGGTATCAGAGCAGGTTCTCTGTTGCAGGCATTAAATCCTAAGAGTTATACACATGGCAACTGTGAAATCTATCTTCGCGGGTGAAGGCCAATCCACAAGTAGACCCCCCCCCTCTATTTGATGGTACCAACTACACGTACTGGAAAACACGTATGACTTTCTATTTCAGACAACTACACTTTGACCTCTGGTCAATACTCGAGGAAGGCTACAAAAAACCCCTAGAATTGTTGTTAATGTCAATATTTGAAAAACCTAAAGATAAATACATTGATCTAGAGAAGAAGCAATATAGTTTTGATGCTAGTGTAGTAAATGCCTTGTTCTATGCTTTATAGAGTACTGAGTTTAATATGGTATCTACCTACAAAATTTCACATAAACTATGGAAGCTTCTTGAGGTAACTCATGAAGGTACTTCACAAGTGAAGGAATCTAAGATCAATAGACTCGAAAGTAATATGAGAATTTCAGAATGAAGCAAAATAAGACCATCACAAAGATGTTTACACGGTTTTTTTGGCATTATGAATCATCTTGCTTCTCTTGGTAAGTTATACAGTAATCATAAAAAAATTTAGAAGGTGTTAGGGGACTTACGAAGAAATAGAACCCAAAACATCCCGATCATGGAAGGAAATGACCTTATAACTATGACAATAGAGACCATCTTGGGAAAACTATTGACACATGAGCTAGACCTCGTAGATCTTGAAGAGTCAACTTCCAAAGAAAAGACCATCGCATTCAAGGCGTAACACAAAATTATCTCAAATGGAGAAACGGAAGATGATGACTCTGATAACGAAGAACAAGCTCTAATGATCAGAAACTTCAAGTAGTTCTTGAAGTTTAAGCGAAAGAAGAAAAGACATCAGGAAAATAATGATGAAGATCTAATATGCTACGGATGCACGAATACTGGACATATAAAGAAAGATTGCCAGATATGAAGAAGACAAAGTATGAACATCCAAGCAAAAGGCCATCTTCAAGGAAATATGGAAACACGAGTATATGGCATGAAAGTGAAGCAAGTAATTTCGATGAAGAAGAAGAACCTCATGATGCTGCAAATGTCTGCTTGATGACATTTACAGATAAGGTAATCACTAATCCAGTATATGAAGATTTTTTCTTTGATGAACTTTTTAATACCTTTAGTGATCTTCTTGATGATCAACAAAAGGTCATAGATTACTAAAAGCATGCTAAGAAGGAAATCAAGGAGTATAAGCTTGAGAATGAAAGAGTATCTTCTTTATTGAATGAGATAAGGGAAACACTATCTTCTAGTGATATAGAAGACACATCATCAAAATTGAGATTGCATGAGGCTTTGGAAAATATTGAAAACATAACCAAAGAAAATGCGTAACTCAACAGTGTATATGAGGCAGAAAAGATGAGGTACAATCTAGCTGCACAAAGAGTAGACTTACATACTACTAGATATTAAGAAATGTATGACATCTCTAAAAAGTTAGAGATCAAATTGGGAAAACAGGTAATGTGACCTACTACTCAATCTAACACAAGTCACAATGGTGCACACAAGATACTTCCGAATAAAGCTAGCAAGACACATGTTACAATAAACATGCCTTCTTTTATAGATATCCAAGGATGGCACAACACATGCATTCTCATTCTATTGTCCACACTTCTACACCATACACTAACACCCTTGCAACCTGTCACTATTGCGGTCGTCAAGGACACATCTCACAACAATGCAAAGGTAGAAGACTAGTAGATTTGAATGTGCTTATATGGTTACCAAAAGCTAACATGTCAGGACCCCAAAGGAAGTAGGTGCCAAAGGTCACATATTCAACTTGTGTTGTAGGTGGGCCAACCCTTTCACTCTAGGAGCAAGTGGATTCTCGATAGTGGTTGCTCAAGACATATGACTAGTGATGCTAACCTTTTTGTAATACTATTGATGAAGAAAGAAGGATACATCTCATTTGGCAACAATTTGAATGGGTATATTATTGGTAATGATAACTTTGGTATGTCTTTCTAACCTGTAATAAAGGATGTTTGTCTAGTTACCGCGTTAAAACATAACCTACATAGCATTAGTCATCTGGCTGATCATGGCTATAGTATTAATTTTATGAAAGACAAATGTTCCATCTATGATAGAACATGTCGTACCCTAGTCCCAAAATACATAGGAATTGGAATGCAAGCATGCTTACTAATATGATCTAGAATAAGTTTCCAATTTAATGGACTAACGCTAGATGTACTACGTTGAAGAAGTGTACTAAACCTACGCTATTATAATTATGAATTAGCTAGAAAATGCTTGTGTGAGCTATCTAATGACTATATGACCATTTCTTGCTCATAGCTCGCCTATGAGCCTAGGAACGACTCCTATTTACCATAAAAGTTAATCATAATCAAATAATAAAAATAATTTTTTTTTGAAAAGTAGGCTTACAAATCTACCCACCTTAAAAAAAATTTGTCCTCGAAATTTCAAAGGCACGAATAGGCATGGTAAGAATATAATCAAAAAAATAATACGATTAATGATCGAAATTGGTCAGGCATATAGAATCAAAATCAAGACACATTTTAGGAATCTAGTGGAAGGAAACCAAAATAGGTTTAAAAGATGCCGATTCAAGAATAGAAAAAAATAGGAGAGGAAGGAAGAACTACCAGTTGTTGAGAAGGTTGTAACAAGAAGTAAAACATAAAATCAATTTGGAAAATTAAATAGTCGTGTGCCAATAAACAATATAGTCACTATGATATTCGAAAATCATAAGTATATCCGAAGTCATTTAACCGAGAATCCATGCCTCACCAGTGTACATCTGGCTGTAGTAAACCCTTGGTTTCATGACTCAAGTATAATATTGTATCGAACACTCTAGCAACCTTATCCAATATTGACATACTAAATCAAAGGATATAGTTTTAGTAATATTTGATAACCTACGCTTACTTGAAATAATTTCAACTTAGGGGTCATGCCAAGCTAGAGCGCTGCTAGCTGCAATAAACTCACAGTATCTATAATTCAAATAAAAGGGAACAGTGCGCATCTGCCTTGCCATTGTAAGTCATGAAAACTTATTCCAACTATATCCATAAGAATCTCAAAGGAGCTTCTAGAAATTCAAACAAGTTCCAAGACAATCAAGATAGAAAAAGTATAATTATCTTGACTATAAGTCTTAAGTTTTGAAAATAGAATGATTGATTAGGGAGGAAATAACTGAAGATGAGAGAATTATAAACATTCTAATCTCTATCTGATGGTTATTCAAATGGTTGAAGGAAAAGTTTAAATAAAACAACTAACGCGAGATTCATATATGGATAACAGAGGCAAAAAATTATAAATATGGCAAAATAGGAAATAAGCAATTAATAAAGACCTTACGATATGAAGATGATATCTAAAAAGGTCAAAAAGGATATTTGAACAATTTATCAGGATTAGGGCATGAATTCTAGGAAGACCTAACTTACCAAGCGAATAGTCTACCCATATTTTAGCCTACCATCATATCAAATATCTAATAGGGTTTAGTTTCAATAAATCACTGGCTAAATCACACGGATTAATTAGCAACCTTAACTATCCAATAGTAAATTTGAAAAGGGACTTCCTATTCCTAGTCATTCTCCTAAAATCAAATCAATCCTAATTGTGAATGAGCACATCCTAGTCGCAGGCTTGTAGTAGTACGACTAACTTTAGTACAACCACAAGTTCGTAATCTTTTGTGAAAACAGACCTGTATGGGCCACCAAAAAACCTTGTCACGACTCGTACTGCTTTTCGGGATACGAGTTCATAGCCAAGCCCAGCCTACACTACGGTATCGGCGGTAGTACGCTGTCTATCCCGCAATGAACAAAATGCTCATAAATACTATCTTTACTGCTCATTCACAACAACTAAATCAAAATTACAATGTTCACAAGTTTTACAATTGAAGAAAAATACAACATCTGACAATATTGAATCAACACTTCTATCTAACTAGTCTTCTAGGATTTTGGCTTTCGAGTCTCTATCTTCTCCTGTATGGTCTATAGCACAAAAGTAGGAGGCATGTCATCCTCACCTATATCAATCCAGTCAAAAAAGGAGCAAAGTACAACCATATTGCATTTAATATTATTAGCACAAAATAAGCTACAAACACTGAGAAACAGTAACGGTAAACAACGTATAAAGAACTAGCAGGACATGAACTAGACATAGAAAGTAATAATCATGAACGAGTAACTGATAGAAAAGGAACATGAAGATAAATAACTGAACTAAAATCATGAACAATGGAAATGACTGTGTGTGTAAAATACCTTTTAATACGTGAAAGGCTGGACTAATACGGCACATCATAGATGGCTATCATTCAGTAATTGGTACGGCTAACTCATACGTGATGTGTATGACCTAGCTATCATTCGATAATGGTATTTGGGTTTGTTCACGTACTTACCAAGTATTTCCCCTCCTGGCTCACTAATAATCAATAATGATCAATGATACAATAAAAAGGATACAATAAGCCTACCGTGTCATCATCGTGTCTCAATGGAATATCAAACAAGGAAACGATAACTAAAGCATTATAATGTACCAAAACATAATGCAATAATGTACTTGTATGAACCGTTGCACAAATCGTAGTCACAAGTCGAGAATGAGGAGATTGTTGATCTAGAAGTTGTCAAGCCATAACACACATCGTACCACGAACCATGCACGAAAACCACAAGTCAATTCTAATATTCTAACTCTAAATAATAGAATATGTGGCTAACGGTTAATTTATCTAATAATAATAATTAATTCTGAAATAAATTACTTAAAAACCTAATTTAACCTAAAAATAATCTGAATATAATCTAAACAAATAAGTTTGGCCATAAAAAGTCATGTTTCCAATTTTGGAAACTATGACACATAAATCAAGACGAGCCGTTGACCATCTAGTCAAATGTCATGAACTCGAGATTTGGAAAGTGCAACTTGGTAGATTTCAACACCACGAGTGCACCAGAATCGACCGTGCCGCAAAATCACGCTTTGCTCAAAAGATATCGCTGTTATGGCTAATCGTGACCAAAATGGTGACTTACCGATCAAATCTGAGTTTAACTTAATAAATAAATTCAAAAATGAACCTCTGAAATTCTTAAAAAATTATATTTGAAGATTGTCGTATTATCTTTCAAAAATTTCAAACGGATCGTGAATCGGTGTTCGGGATCTCTCGGGATCTCGAAAACTGTACGACGTGTCGAGTTTTGGACAACAAACACTCACAGAATTCTCCAGAAATTCAGAAGAAAAATATTCAAAAATAAAAAATATATTCTGAAAGTTTACCTCAATATGAATCCAATAAAAAAATAGCGCATGAATCTGAGGTCTGGGCTGTCCGCAATCTCTCCAGGAAGTTGGGATCTCCAAAGATCAATCTCCCTCAAATCGGCTAAGAAAATAATAGGGTTTTCAATTTCCTGAAACTATATATATATATATATATATATATATATATATATAGGCAGCGACTCTATGAGGCGGTTGAGCTTGAGCTGTGCCACATGGCGGCATCAGAGCAGCCCCGCTCAAAAATGAAACGGTTAGATGGCGGAGCAGTTTCGTGGGAAGCCGATTTGGAGTTGGCTTAAAGGAAGCCCTGGATCCCTAATTATGAAGAGGTTGAGTCAGCAGCCGGAGCCGTTGACAGGTGGGCCTGCCACGCTTGGCCTGAGCTATCTAATGACTATATGACCAAAGAAAAGACCGTCGCATTCAAGGCGTAACACAAAATTATCACAAATGGAGAAACTGAAGATGGTGACTCTGATAACGAAGAACAAGCTCTAGTGATCAGAAACTTCAAGTAGTTCTTGATGTTTAAGCGAAAGAATAAAAGTCATCAGGAAAATAACGATGAAGATCTAATATGCTACGGATGCACGAATGTTGGACAGAGAAAGAAATATTGCCCAGATACGAAGAAGACAAAGTATGAACGTCCAAGCAAAATTTCGTCTTTAAGGAAATATGCAAACACGAGTATATGGCATGAAAGTGAAGCAAGTGAGTCCGATGAAGAAGAAAAAACTCGTGATGCTGGAAATGTCTGCTTGATGACATTTACAGATAAGGTAATCACTAATCCTGTATATGATGATTTTTTCTTTGATGAACATTTTACTACCTTTAGTGATCTTCTTGATGAGCATATAAAGGTCCTAGATTACTAGAAGCATGCTAAGAAGGAAATCTAGGAGTATAAGCTTGAGAATGAAAGTGTATCTTCTTTATTGAATGAGATAAAGGAAACACCATCTTCTAGTGATATAGAAGACACATCTGCATTAAAATTGAGATTGGATGAGGCTTTGGAAAATATTGAAAACATAACCAAGGAAACTGTGCAACTCAACGGTGTATAAGAGGCAGAAAAGAAGAGGTACAATCTAGCTGCACAAAGAGTAGATTTACTCACTACTAGATATTAAGAAATGTATGACATCTCTAAAAAGTTAGAGATCAAATTGGGAAAACAGGTAATGTAGCCTACTACTCAATCTAACACAAGTCACAATGTTACACACTAGATACAGCCCAAGAAAGCTAGCAAGACACATGTTATAATAAACACGCCTTCTTTTATAGATATCCAAGGAAGTCACAACACGTGCATTCTCATTCTATTGTCCACACTTCTACACCATACACTAACACCTTTGCAACCTGTCACTATTGCGGTCGTCAAAGACACATCTCACAACAATACAAAGCTAGAAGACTAGTAGATATGAATGTGCTTATATGGTTACCAAAAGCTGACATGTCAGGACCCTAAAAGAAGTGGGTACCAAAGGTCACATATTCAACTTGTGTTGTAGGTGGACCAACCGTCTCATGCTAGGAGCAAGTGGATTCTCGATAGTGGTTGCTCAAGATATATGACTAGTGATGGCAACAATTTTGCAATACTATCGATGAAGAAAGAAGGATACGTCTCATTTGGCAACAATTTGAATAGGTATATTATTTGTAATGATAACTTTGATATGTCTTTCTATCCTGTAATAAAGGATGTTTGTCTAGTTACTGCGCTAAAACATAACCTACTTAGCATTAGTCATATGGCTGATCATGGCTATAGTATTAATTTTGTGAAAGACAAATGTTCCATCTATGATAGAACATGTCATACCCCAGTCCCAAACTACATAGGAATAGGAATGCAAGCATGCCAACTAATGCGTCTAGAATAAGTTCCCAATTTAATGGGCATACGCTAGATGTACTACGCAGAAGAAGTGTACTAAACCTACGCTATTACAATTATATCTCAATCCACATATAGGTAAATAAAGCAAAAAAATGAATAATATGTAATATAGTCGGCCCGCCCTATAATACACATGTTCGAGCAAACTCGAAAATGAAATAAGTTTTCAAAAGTAGGCTAATGAGTTGAGTATATCATGATAAGACACATATGAACATGGAAGAATGATGAAATAATACTACAAGTAGTACCTGAATCATGAAGGCACAAATATACCATCCATCTATCAATCTATAAGCGGTACACTACAATCTAGAGAGATCACCAGGTCCTCAGAGGAACATAACAACATACAAAAGAACATGCCATAATATGAATTTAATAAATATAAAGGAATAACCTGGATCACAACACGGTCCAATATCCTCTCATCGAAGTAGCGAACCACCCTACAACCAAATAAGGACAAGGGGTGGCACCCTATCCCATGACAAAATAATGTGACATGCTATGAGCAGGTATAAGTACAGATGAAACCACTCTATGTGAATGCATATGAAGACTACATTGGGCATATGGGTAGGTGATAAGGTTATAGCTCTGAATCACAAGTCGATGTCGGATCAAGAGTCGATGCTATGAACTATGATCCAAATATGCAACTATGAAACTATGATACTCATGACTCGGTAATCTCCTTCAGAGATAACATAGTCTAAAGGGGCTATCCTATACGTCTATTAGTAGTCTTCTCCACCCATGAATGATAAAGTCATATCCAAGACTCGAACAACTCATATCTCAATTTGAGTCACTATGCTAGACACCATCTAAGTCCATATGTACTGACACACCAACCACTCGCGTCGATGATCAGTCAAGTGCGTAAGCTCGTGCTGACTCGATGTACCTCACTCACAGTGTCGTGTGATGCCTCGTGACAAGTCATAGAAGTTATTAGGAATAAATTCACAATTTCGGGAATATCTACTAACTCTAAGTCTCTCTCGCACACACACCCATTACCATATTGATGCCATCATCGATAGCACCCAAGTCCTGCTTGGACACACACTACTAAAGCTACCGCTAACAACACAACCGACATGAAGAATTTAAAAAAACAAATAATGGCCACATATCTTACCTTGGACCTCAGCATAAGTGTACAACAATGCTCCGGCTTCAGCAACCTCAATCGAATCATCAAAACTTCTAAACATAATAATATATACTAATCAATGATGGCTCAATAGCATATCACACCATATCTATAATACTAGGTCATAATATAGCTAGCTAGTATATAACCAACTATGGCTATTAATACTATGTATAATATCATGCTACTTCATAAAATAATATTCTTATAAAATTAATTACCATATATATGTGTGTGTGTGTGTGTGTCTATATATATTATTATTATTTCTAAATATTATTTAATTATAGTATTTTTTAGGAAACCAAGTATCTAGTTAACGTGTCTAACTAGTAGCACAATATTACCAAGTGGTCGATTTTGACTGGAAATATATAATTACATAAAAATAATAGTTATGAATTCATAAATATTTATAAAATATATTTATAAGTATTATTTGGTTATAATAATCACAAGAAAACAAAGTGGCTAATTAATATATCAAACTAGTATCACAATATAGCTGCATCTACTATATATAGTTTCATGTTACAATAATAAAATAATATTTTTATAAATAAAAATATATTATATAATTCTAAAATAATTAATAAAATAATTTTAGACATTATTAAATTAAATATATTTAAAAAACAAAGTATAAAATCAACAAACTTAACTAGAAACACAAATATGCCGACTTGTTGGGTTATTTGGAAATCAAACAAAAAAATAAAAAAATATAAATTTTATATTCTGGAAATAATTAGAATAATATGAGAAAAAATTGTTTATATCACCAACTACATGATATATGTCATATTAAAATTTTACAAAGTTTAGAAATAACCAAATCGAGATTCAATGGATTTTTGGGGTCCAACAACTAGTTACATGGATACAGATGCACAATTATATAAAAACTCAACGAGGATATTATAAAGCATTATGGGATGATAGCGTGCAATGTTAGGATTATTACAAATATTTTGTTTGAGGTCGAAAGGCCTCACGAGTCTCCAATAACTATTATGTACCAAAATTGGTTCTACCTGGACCAACTAATTTCGTACAACGAGTGCCACAAACAAACGACGGGATCCACGTGAGGCGCCTCTTAGAGATGTAATATGACACGTAGGGGTACACGTTATAATTGTTTAATGATAAAAAGATCACTAGAACTAACCTTCAAGTTCAGCCTTCAAACGACAAAACAAGTGGACGAGATGTAGGATCGATGGCACATCTAGAGTGGGGTGAATAGAGTGCAGTGGAAAATAATTGTCAATTAAAAATCTAAACAGGTGAAGAAAATGATTAAACAAACTTAAACAGAAGTAAAGCAGTAAATATTGGAGACAAGAAAGCAATACACAGACACAGCAGGTTTATACTGGTTTTCCTCTGAGAGGACTAGTCCAGTTTATGAAAACTCTTGCTTTCTATAATCCACTATTTTAAATATAGATTACACCGCGTGCTTTACTCCGAAGAACACGCCAACTTCAACACCGTCATATTTTTATCCGAAGTCTACGATCAAACTTCAACAACACCTTTCTGAGAAAAGCTTTTATACGCCAAGCTTTGTACAACTCGAATACTCCTAATCGGAAACCACCGATACTAGAAGGATCGGAGTTGTCTTTGAGATTTGAAGATTGAAGCTTTGTAAATGGAATAGAAAGCTTAAGAATAGAGATGATGAAGATTGAATGAGTGAATAGAGATGAGAATTTCTTCTCTTTTGTAGGAATTTTTGAGACAAAATTCGGACAGAACTTGATAGGCTAACGTTCATAATTTTGAACGTTGGTAATCCAAAAGAATAGAAAAAGTTGTTGACCAGGAGTGATTCCAGGTGACCGAGTTTGGTCCGTTCGGGCAGAACTCTGACCGAGTTCGGTTACCAGGGATCCTGGTCAACCTAAATTGGTTTTTATTTTTGGGTCTGAGTTTGGTTTTGGATCTAAGTCTGGTTTGGGTCAGAAAATGGATCAAAGATGGTTTTTAGGATTGAACTTCTAAATGCTAGTGATCCCGACTCACAATATAATCTTAACTTAATAAAAGAAAAATACATAATAAATATGAAAAAAATTATAGAGATGAATTCTGCGATCTTCAGTTTCTTTTCATATCACGTTCGGAGTTTTAAGTCAATTATCGAAATCGGTTTGACCATGGCTTAATGGGCCAACAATCTCCCCTATTTTGATAATTTGACAAAACTATGATTGATACTTAAGAATATGTTCAGCTGATTTGGAGGTGGACTTTATACTGAGAATATGATAGTAGCTTTGGCCATCAATATTGGTACAATATAGTCGCTCCCCCGTAATGTACCGTCAAGTCTTGTTACTCTCCCGTAACAAAACATATCGGCTGAATATCTGTAAGAGTCTAGAAAAAGAAGAACAAGATCTCCAAACAAAATTTTAGTCATAAAATATTTATTTGTATGCAATTTAAGGCAAGATGTAGCCATTTTAGGTATCTATTATTACTCCTCCGTTTTGTTACATAAGTAGAATAATGTGATCGAACTAGTAATACTCAGCATAATATTTAACACAAAATAGGAGAATGCATAGTTCTGAAATAGTAAATACTAGCATAAACTGAAATAGAGTCCATACATAACTCATAATATACTAGAACTGATAATGCTTGAAAGAAGCATTTATTACTAATACATAGTCACAAAAGAAATCTAAAAACATAACTAGTGGTGAACTATCACTAGGAAAAATATCCTCAATCGTCATCCTCATCAGCACCTCTAGAAGGACCAGTCTCTGTAGAACGGTTGGGATCATATCGGGCAGCAGCAAGGTCAAAGTATCGCTGATCCTCTGGATCATCAATGCGGTACCCAAGTCTGGTGGGATCACGAACCATAGGGATGTGTCACGACCCGCACCCAGTGTTGGGGCACGAAAAGTGGGTACGTCCAGCCTACGCCGCAGTGTCGGCGGTAGAACGCTGTCCTAGGTTACTATCTAATCAACAACTCACACAATTATATAATGAACTTGTCAAATCTTAACTCCGAACGGAGGACAAGTATAGATATAATGAAATCTCAATCACAATCTAAGCACGATAAGATAACACATAAATTTATAACTAAAGACTAAACAATAACAATTATAAACTACTAAATAATAATATCTCAAACAAACTCAAATACAAACTCATATCTCGAGTTATTACAATTCAAGTTCTAAAACATAAAAACTAAACCAAGTCTACTAGCTAGTCTCCCGATCACTCCTGAGTGTCGGGGCCAGAGGTAGCTAAGCCTTCTCCTGCTCCAAGGCAAGTAGGGCAAATGACCTCAGGGCAATCATCTGTAATATTTTCAACAGGTCCAGTCAGGATAAGAACGAGTACAATTCATCAAAAAATCTCAAGTAAATGACATAGAACTATAAAACAGTTATAGACAGTTGTATTGATGAATATGGCAGTTTATACGAGTAATGATGTAGAGAAACAGTTAAGGTACAAGAGAAGTAAGGTAACTAAACAAGAGAAGAAACATGGCAATGAAGACTGTAAAACAAGATCTAGCTGAACTAGAGTAACATGACGAGTCCAGACAGTACAATATAAGTTCAGTGTAATCCCAATGTGAGTCTAATACAAGATGAGTCGAATGTGATTCCAGTATAGTATGAGTCGAATGTGATTCTAATCATTGTTCTAATAAGGTAATTCGAATAAGGTGATACGAATAAGGTGATACGAATAGTGATTCACATGATGATCTAACAATGATTCGAATAAATTCTCCAAGTATGTTTTAAAATACCGAGTTCGACATGTAAACGGCTGTAGGTAATACGGTACACCGCACACTCGGCCAAGTATTGGTTGGCTATCGTTCGAATATCATTCACAGAAGGGTGATTCGAATAGAGGGATATGTCTACATGTCTAATCAGTATTTCCCTACCCAGTCTAATAGAAATGAATCCATAATCCAACACATAAGACGAATACAAGTCCAACCAGCACATGAAGATACGAATAGGTGGTTCAAATAGTTCGAATCGTGATTCGAATAATAGAGGCAAGACGAGTAAGTATGTGTGTCGTATACATAGATTCAGTAATAACAATACGTGTTTATAACAAGAATTAAATAGAACTAATTAGAACTGAAGTACAGTAATTGACAATTAAATGAAAGAACTATCAGAGAATGTACTCGCCTGATACTGAAAAGAGTAGCATAATATTAGATGTTTGCAACAGAGTCACAATGTCCTAAACAGAGGAATATAGGTTATGACATGTCCAGAATGGTAAATAAGAACATACAATGCAATCTACATAATTTCTAGGCTAATCTAGGTCAACTCTAAGTCAAACCTGGTCAACTGTCTAGGTCAAACTAGGTCTAAGTCAACTTGGTCAACTCTAGGTCAACCCAAGTCAACATCTAGTCAAACTAGGTCAATTGGTCATATTTCAGACTCAATGTTGACTTTTGGTCAACTCTAGTCAATCCCGAACTATTGGGTCAAACCTTGGCCAATTCTAGGATTTGGTCAACTAGGCTATTTGTCAACTCTCTATATTAAAGCTAACTCCTAAGTTAACCATATGCCAAAACCTATCTTAAAATATCACATGCATACATATATATATATATATATACATACATTAGTCATTTCATATATCCTTAAAACGTATTTCATTCATATATCATTATTTGCCATGAAATATAAAAGAGCAGAACAATTATCGGAGGACTGGACTTTTACTTCACAATACAAACTCGCTTGTACAAAGAAAGCCTAGGGACAAAAACCTAGGTACAGCAATCTAAGTACAATTGTTTATTTTAGATTCTGGGGGGTGACGATAGAGGCTCGGGAAAGCGACTGCCGTTCTGCCTTACTCCTTGGACGATCGGGTGCAGCTTTTTGGCTCTGTAGAAGAACTACTTGGCGTTGGTGAAGAAATGCTCTCCTTTTGATCTCTGTGTATTCTCTCTCTAGCTCTCTGGCTCTCTTTTTTTTTATCCGAGAATCTCCTCCTTTGCAAGGGAATGGCACCTTGCTATTTATAAGAGTGGGGGGCATCATTAGGGTTTGCAATGATTGCCCATTCTTAAAAGTCGACGGCTAAGGATCACTGAATCTGGGCCATTCATCTTGAATATAAGAGATTTAAGAAATTAATGTGATTGTATCAAATCTTTTGTGGATAATTAATGATGATTGACATAAATCCTCCTGATTTGTCATGCCAATCTCGGATTTCCCGACACGTGTCATTGATTTACTCGATTGCAAATGATCTGATTTGATCCCAATATTTTACTGGGATTTGTTGATGGATTTCGCTCGATTTGATGCCACGTGTCCCACTATCATGCCACGTATCTTAACCGCGAGCCACTGCAGAAATTTGAGCCGCAGGAAGGTTGCTCCTCATTGAGCCGCATAAGACTGGCTACGTGTCAAGGCTGCTTGAGAGTGGCCCCCTGAACATTTGACCAACATGGTAATGCTCTGCGCCGCATGAGTGTATGATGGGTGCCTTCTTTGTGAGCCGCATGGAGACAGTCCTCGTGAGCCGCATGGGGCAGCCTCTGCTTGAGCCGCATGGGATAGCTTCGGTCTGAGCCGCATGGGACAACTTTGGCCTGAGCCGCATGGTGTGGTCTCTACTTGAGCCACATGCGACTGTCCACGTGTCAAGTCCTTATGAAGGTTTCTGGATTTCGGGAGATTGTGTCAGAGATTTCCTTCGTTTCCCTAGGAGTCTGCCATTATGACAGAGTTATAATTGTATTTTTGTGTTAGGGCTGTCATGTGTCAGAGCTGTCAGCCGTCAAGGCATTTAATGCAGTAAAGTACAAAGGGAAGAGCTGTTTGCAGGCCACGTGGCTCCTCTCTGAGCCGTATGGAACTTATCCGAGCCGCATAACGCTTGAGCCGCATGGATCCTTGAGCCGCATGAGCTTTCTGAGTCGCATGGGGCTCCCTGACCGCATGGATCTTTCTTTATTCTTTTCCATGCTTCTACAAGACCCCCTTCAAAGTTTTTAATTTGCAAAATTGAAATACTTTGAATAAGAAGCATGGCTGTGCATAAACTCTCCTGGCCGCATATGATGTCCTGGCCGTATGGATGTCTCGGCCGCATGGATGTCTCGGCCGCATGGATGTCTCAACCGTATTGAGTCAATCAGCCGCAGGGACTTTCGGACCGCATAGCTCCTTGCCACGTGTGCGTGTCTTTAATTGCCTCAAATTCGTTTTAGTGCCGTCTTTAGGGGAAATCCCAAGGGTCGGCTCATTAAATCTTTGGATTTTATGCCCTGGGTGAATCTCCTTTATGGGGGAGGGGACGAAATCCGAGGAGTCGGTTTCGTCTTTTTCGAGACGGTTATTAGTCTACGTATTCCCCCCTCTCTTGTCCTCCTATAAATAAGCGGAGTTTAAGAGAGAAAACTTCTTTACTTTCTCCTTTACTTCAAACCTTCCCTACCCCGATTGTCATCCTCTTCTTCGATCACCAATGGCTCCCAAGAAGACCGTTGCGGCGAAGGGCAAGAAGGCGGCATCTTCGTCGTCTGTGGTGGCGAAGGTCAAGAAGACTGCCTCTACTTCGACTGCGACCGCTCCTCCGTCGGCCGACGTGCCCGCAGCTCACCCTGACGTCCATCCCCCTATTGCTGGTAAGGACTTTATGTAGGTTTAAAGAACCCTAACTGCTATGGCTACGTCGTATGCTTTATGCACGAGCCTTTATTTTCAAGTGAGCCGCATGTTCGTCCTATGGCCGAGCCGCGAGCCGCATAAGAATAGCCACTGTGACTGCATATGCGCTTCGCCAATGAAGCCGCATAAGCTACGCTGAGCCGTATAGATTCGCACACATTTGTCTATCACGTGGTCCGCACGAACTTATCCGATCCCTGAGGGCCCTAGGAAAGCACTGTCGTATGAACCTTCACTGAATGGAGCCGCATAAATGTTCTTCTGAGCTTGAGCCGCATGAGGCTTCATTAAGTTGGGGCCGCATAAGTGTTCTCTTGAGCCGCATGAGGCTTCGTTAAGTTGGAGCCGCATAAACTCGAAAACACCCACTGGTTCTTTTTGTCCATCTTTTTTAACTTATCTTTTTTCTGTCTTCTTCTCAGTGAATTTGCCGGTTAATGCTGCTGGAGAACTCCTGGTAGGCCCTGCCCAAGCTGCTCTGGGTTATAGGTACGACCATATAGTTAGGCATGTGGCAGACCAGTTTCCGAGTGACGAGCCTCCGGCGAGATTGAATGCCCTCAAGAACCAGCCTTTCTATTTTCTTAACGCTATGATGAACTCGGGGAAGTTAGAAGGGGAATACTTGAAGCCTGCGTTCTTCTTTGGAAATGCCTTGACTGTGAAGAACAGTCAGGTTCTGGAGGTGCCAGAGAACTGGAGTTTTGTTTCTAACGGGATGGCGATCCGCATTCCGCAAATGGAGCGTCACTTCCCACTATCTTGGTTCAATATGCTCCCACTGGACCGGAAGATGGAAGAGTCTTTAACTCCTACCCGAAGTGGGATGTTTGTGGGAGATATCCATTATAACAACAGCCTGAAGTCAGTGTGTGCGGGCAAGGTGCACACCAGCCGTTCTGTAATGGGATTGGCCCCGGGTACTTTCTTGAATGTGCCGGGTCCCAATTTTACGTTTTCTACAGCCGACACTTTTATGAACCAACTTGCTCGAAAGGGCTCCTATCCCATTGGTCGGTTGATGCTCCCTAGCTGGATACATCCCATTCTCTTGTGGACCAATCTGTTTATGTGTATTTTGTAAAAGTATGAGGCCTTTCTGTGTGAGATTGGTCTTTACCATGCTATTCGGGGCACCAGCCATGGCTTGCCTATAAACAAGAGATTATTTATATCTCTGCTGGAGATGTATAACCGACGTACGGGAACCTTCTATACACCCGTTGGGGAAATGGGGCTTGAGCTCCACGAAATGCATACGGTCTCCAAGCTTCCTTGGGGGGATGAAGCTTTTGAGGCGTATACTTCCACGAATGAGGAGTTCGAAGAGTTGGCAAGACGGTATCCAGGCTTCGTGGCTCTTTATCAAAAGATATTGTGCCATTATAGCACATGTCATCAGATAGCCAAAAAGGATAGCAGCTCGGAAGGGAATGCCCCCTCATACCAAGGACTGGGTGCGCTATCTCTTCACGACGGATGCCTCAGGTCAAGTTACTTCCCGACGTCCTCAATCCCGGGAGGCGGTTAAAGCCTTAGTGTCGTCGGCTAAGAGGGTGGCCACCACTAGTGACAGATTAGGGAGTAAAACCGACTCCTTTGGTTATTTTTATCAGGATACCCAAGAACTGTCAAAGAAGGCGCTCCTGGCGGGATTCTTGATGATATGGCTGCGAAATTGTGTAGTCTCGGGGGGAGCTGGTTCTATCGAGAGGATCAGTCGTAACCTCATCCTTCCAGCTGTAAAGTTAGTTTTGCGAGTCAGGCTAGCTCTCCTCCCGGCTATGGTGTGCAGCATACACCGTGGCCTTCGCACTTTCACATCCAAGGTCATTGCCCACGATGTGACGAAAGATTTTAAACGGACTGAGCTGCCCTATCATTATCTGATGGGGTGGCTGTTGATGCATTATCCGTCTTTGATGAGACCGGGCTCTGAAGACGGCGTAACTGATGACGACGCTTTTATCTTCTGCTATCGTAATGAGTCTTGGGAGTACGAGACCATACGTTCTTGCCGGACGGCACTGGCGAGGGCAGATATGTATAATATTTTCGTATCTGTCCCTCGTTTTACTGCTGAAGAAATAGCGACTGTACATCTTGACGGTATTGGGCCCCCTCAACTTCTAGACGGCCAGATGCTTCTGTGGCTGCGTAACATCCGCCCCGCTCATCTGGTGTATCGCAACCGTAACACTGTCTTTCTGGAGCCTTATCTGCCTAGCAGGTTCGTTCGACAGTTTGGATACAGTCAGCTTTTTCTAGACATCCCCAGCTCTTGTCTGGGTTTTGAAGGTAGCCTTCTTGACGGCATCAGGGCCTGGCACTACTATAACACATTCCATACCCGTACCATTTTCTCAGTTCCTGCTATCAAGGCGTCGGTAGAGATCTTGTATATGGCGGCTCTGTACCACGTCATGGCGAACAAGCCCCCTGTCGGTTTTAACCCTGGTGCCAGTTTTATTATTGGTACCGGCCTGGATGAGAGTTCTCAGGGGGCCAAGACGAGGAAGAGGAAGAATAGAGTCGAAGTGCTAGATTCGGACTCCGCTATCGCAGATGATGAAGGTAACGAGCATAATGGGGATGACTCTTCCCTTCTGGTGGCAGATGTAGGGGCGGATCAGCCGTCTGTTTTGCCAGATGAGATGGTAGTAGATCAGTCATCCGTTGCTCCCGGCCCTGCACGAAAGCGTAGCAGACAAATTTCTCCTGTTGGCGGTATTCCTCGCTCCCGGAAGCTGGCTGTGACCAGACACTACAAGCTAACTATAAGGTAAAGAGGCGAGGAAGTTGACCCCGCGTCAGAGGTAAACAAGTCACTACCGATTCTTCCTTTCTTCTAGCCTTGATTTTAATCATCTTTCTTTCCTCTTTTGTAGGTGTCGGAGGAAGAGGAATCTCAAGTTGCCGAGGTTGTGCCTCGGGATGACGGGGGCTCGGGTGAGCCTGTCCCTGAAATTGCTGAATTCCATCAAGATGATGCTGATCGAGTTGCCTCTCCCTCCGAGGTGGCTGGGACAGAGGAGCCGGCCGAATTTAACTTGAAGATCACGGGTGAGTAGACCATGCCAGCTGCGTGTAGGAACGAAATCGTAAAGCACAATACTCTAGAGGGGGGTGAATAGAGTAGGCAGCAGAAAATTGCTAATTAAAAAATGTTAGCAGCAAGATCACAGAATAATAATCACAACTAAGCAAAGTAAAGGCAGAGATAAGAAAGAAAACGCAAATACAGCGATGTATACTGGTTTCCCTCTGTTGAGGACTAATCCAGCCGGTAGAACTCTTGCTACCAGTTGAATCCACTATAGGCAAAACTGCAAGTTTTCTTACGAAGTCCTTGCAACTTCTACAACGCGAGCTTTGATACGAAGAACTCGTCCAACTTCAAATGTGAAGAGGTATTCTTCAATCAAGACTTCTGATTACAATCTCTCAGAAACTTCTAGACCGTACCGTACTGGCAAATCGACTAGAGGATTGTAATTGGCTTAGGATCTGAAATTTAAAGCTCAAAAAACTCTTTGGAAGACTGAAAGTTTTAGATAGAGAGAAGATTGAAAGTGAATGAGTGAGTTGAAATGATCGAAATCCTTCTCTATTTATAGGAATTCCAAAGACAGTATTCTGGCAGAATTCTGGCAGAATTCGGGCAGAACTCGATGAGGAAATCTCGGTCAAATCCGCAACTGCAGGAGGACCAAGTTTCAGAGAATTTAAAAAATCAAACGGCCACCAACCGAACTCTGGCCGAACTCTGGCCGAGTTCTGTCAGGGCTAGGTTAGGGTTTTAAAATCAATTTCTGGGGATTTTTGAAAACCTTTTTAAAAAGATTTTTGAAGCTTTTGTTTAAAAGAATGTTTTTCAAAACAAAGGATATTTTAAAAGTATTTTGAAAACATTTTAGAATAGCCTATTTGCCAGTACGACTTGGTGTACAACGTATTCCTAGATTCAATAAAATAAAAAATATATTGCTTAAAGGAAATACAGACTCGAGCAGGCAAATATAGCTTCGGTCTTGAACTGTGTAGATAGTTGTTCTTGTTCATGTCCAAGAATCCGATACATCTTGACTAGCTTCAAATATCTAGACAGAGTTTGATCAATTATTAAAATCAGGTTGACCATATGACCAATGGGCCAACAATCTCCCCCATTTTGATAATTGACAAACTATGAATGATATAACATTTAAGCTTGAAATAAAATCAAAAAAATAGTTCATGTCCTGCATTTTCTAAAAAAATGTTAGATCTTTATTTTTCTCCCCCGTTGTCATTTAGCAAAATAATTGCAAAAAAAAAAAACTCCCCCGCAATCAATGCATAAATAACAAACAGTGAAGAAACACAAGAAAATACACATAATAAAAAATAGTAAAGAAAATGACATCACAGGCATGTATTAGTACGCAGGCAGTTTATAAGAAACAAAGAATTATGTCACAGGCAGTTTATAGTAGGATAAAGAAATGCTAAGTAAATAAACTGATGTGAACCATAAACTACGAAATCCATAAAGATAATGATAAAGATAAATCCAGTACAAGTCCTCAAAAATACTGATAATAAAGTCTGAAAATATAAAAACTTGGAATGTCGGAGCATTTCCAAGTATACAATAGATAATGTCTAAGTCTCATATCAACTAACATATCAAAACTCCTCATCATCATTATCATCAGTATGATGACCAGCATGTCCAGAAGGACCAACTCTAGAGGTACCCGTGCCAGAAGGGTGAGGAGGAGCGCCAGTGTAAAACTCACCAACATAATCACGAGGAGGAGCACGGTCAGAACGGTACCAATCATATGTGTTACCGGGCTGGAAGTAGGCATGAACAGCCTCATCCTCACAGCGGTAACCAGAGAAAGCTGGATCTCTAGGGATGGAACCGGCTGAAAGTCCAGTCTAGGCGAAACGAAGATCAGCTAATGAATTTGCAATCGCCTGATAACGGGTGACGTCACGGAACTCACGCTCGCGAGCCATGTCCATCATGGAGACGTGCAAATCTGAAATGTGCTGGTGTATGCCCTCAAAAGTCATAGCATACTGCTGAGGAGGTGGAGGATGTGGAGCAGTAGCAAGAGCAGGAGGAGGAGCACATGCAGTCATACTGCGACGAGATAACTTGAGAACCTTGGGCTTAGGGTCTTGAGCACAAGTAGATAAGTCAATGTCGAAACGCTGGAAGATGCGTGGAAGAATCATCGCATAAGAGAGATTTTTATCTCTTGCACGACAACGTCCCATCATCTGAATAATGGTCTTAGGGGCAGAAAATGGAATGCCCTTAAGAATGTGATACATAGCAGATAATTCAAGAGACGTGACATCATCTTTCGAAGTAGATTTTGGAAGGAGAGTAGAATAAATGATATGGTGCAATTCATAATTAAACAAGTTCAGGTTGTTTGCCTTGAACTTTCCAGAGCGAACTCTATTAGGTGCACAAAGTTCAGCTTTGAAACTTGTAAGTGTCGTGCCTTCGGGGAAATCAAACTCAGTGATATCAACAAGCGGTTCACCTTCGTTGGGAATACCAAGGATCTCCGCTAAGAGAACATCATTGAAATTGATATCTAATCCTCCAACACGTGTGCTTACATCAAAAGTATTTAATATGATATTGCAGTAAAATAATCTAATGGCATTAGTTGCTACGGAAAAACAGAGTTTAATAAAATGCTGCAACCCTAATGCCTTAAAGAAATGGCGATGATCAGAAAATACAGTCCACTTGATGGGTGCGCCTGTGCATATGGATCTCATGGAGAAGTCTCCATACCACAGTAAGGCTTGGTCTAGGGTTTGAAAGTAAAACCCGTCGAACGCACCGTCGCTAGATTGGACTGGCGAAAATAGGGAATTAGTCGGAGGATCCGAAGATGAACCTTCCTCACTTGGGTTGGTTGTCTTCTTCCTCTTAAAGGGGTTGAATCACTTAGGTGCCATTTGTGCAAATAGAAGTAAATATGCACTAAATGAAAAGTGGAGAAAGATGGAGTTATACCTCCCGAAATCAAAGTATGTCGAAGAGAACGACGAACTCCGCACGAATCCAAAGTTTGGATTGCACTACAGCAGATATGGGATATAATAGCGTGCTCCGAACGCTGTAGAATGTCTATTATAGTATATTGTGTCCGCTATAAATGCCCCCGCTATAATAATCCCATGTATAAGAACGCTATAAAAGTATAGCGTTCCAGAACGCTATTGATGGTTTATAGCGTTTACGGCCGCTATAGAGCATGTATAGCGTTTCGAAACGCTGTACATTGATTATAGCATTTTGGAACGCTATAGAGCTTTAATAGCATACATGAACGCTATTCATCACTTGTAGCATTCATGAACGCTATAGACCTTTTATAGCACTGGAAAATGCTGTATAGGTTTTATAGCGTTTACGAACGCTGTAGCCCATTAATAACATATTTGAACGCTATAAATGTGTTATGGCGTTCCTAAACGCTGTTGAGTTATAATAGCGTTTCGATATATATATGCTATTGCAGAGTCAAAATTCTTTCATATATCTGTATTTCTTTCCTGCTATTATTTGCAACAATAGCATGTCAGAATGCTATTGCCGAGTGAAAATTCTGTATTCGAAAATTTGCAGAATGCAGCCCATAGTTATACAAAATGCAGGTATTCAAATGTTTAAATGCGAATCAATCACAGAATGAAGTAGTACCAAACATATGTAGAACAACGAAGTAGTACCAAACATTCAAAATCCTTAATTTCTCCATGTAGAACAACAAAGTAGTACCAAACATTCAAAATCCTTAATTTCTCCATGTAGAACAACGAAGTAGTACCAAACATATGTCCAAATATTAAACATTAACAGTGTATCAGCTACATATATCCCAAAATGTTGACTATTTAACATTTAGCTCCCTTCGAGCCTATCCACAACCAAAACTCCTCAGAAAGCATCCTCTTCCTTCATCCAACCTACACAAAAATAGGGGGAAATCATTAGTGTAAAGAAAAAACCATCTCGAGTGCGTGCATTTTTGACTGAAGGCCTTACCAGTGCACTAAAGATCATTAGTGTAAGGAAAAAATCATTAGTGATGCCTATACAAAAATAGGATTAATCATTAGTGATGCCTTACCAGTGCACTAATACAAATCATTAGTGTAAAGAAAAAATTACTAGTGATGCATTACCAGTGCACTAATTGGAAAAATCATTAGGCTAATGATACAGTAGAGTATAAGTCCAGATTATGCCTTACCAGTGCACTAATATAGTAGATGTGGAAGAAGAAGTCAACATTTTTTGTAAGTAATAGAGGGCATTGACTCCAATGTCTGAACTTTGATTGCAATTTTTGTAAGTAATATTCTTTTCCTTCCTATACTAATAAGGTAGCAGACTTTAGTAGTTAAAAAGAAGTCATACCCCTCTAATCCTATCCCGTTTTTCAGATTGTCGTACTACTTATGAAAGTGCATTACCTTCATCTAATTGTTGGGATCCCTCTGAAGGTGGTGCAAGAAGGATTTCCTTGGCCTTTTGCTGAAATTACGATGAAGAAAACTAGAATTAGTCTCCGTTTGACAACGCTTGACTGTCAATACAAGAAAAAAAACATACTATCCATAAGAAGGAAATTATGTTATACATACAATGAGCTCGTTGTCCTTCGAGTGCTTAGCTTTACCTTTGAGTGCTTAGCATCACCTTCATCTAATTACCTGTATGCAAAAGATCGGAAAAGAACTCGATGTACATTAGCCTAAGAATATTTTGCAAGTTAATGTCTTGTGCAAATAAGAAGCAAATACATTTTAACTATTGAGCACCAATAAATATGAAATTAGAACAACTTTCGTATTCTCCTTCATCAGTTATATTGTGTTATGTACAATCAGGTCAGGTTATTATACAATTTTAAGAGGCTATTTTTATTATCACATCTGCCAATATCCAAGCCATGTACCATTAAAATAAGATTGTTACTAGAGTCGCATGGACACTATAAAATAGATAGTCAGTCTGCAGGATATGGACACTCCAAAATCAATAGTGTGAAGTACAAAATATGAGTTTACATCAGAATTTTAAAAATAAAAATTGTGCATAGAATCAATCAAACCTATTTGGTGGCTGAATTTGATCGATTTGTTCAGACTGTAGTATTTTTATACATTTCGAAAGCCAATTGAAGAAATTCTGGAACTGAAACGAAGTGGAGTAAACAAGAACTATCAGCCACAAAATAACAATGTAAATATTGCAATATATACACATACCCAAGCATACATGAATGTACATCAGAAAGCACAAGTTGTGATGGTTAGATTTATCCATTCCAAACATCATGGAAAGTGTACCGATTGATATAAAAATTCCTTAAATAACATTATCTGCAGGAGTACTAGTAAAAAGTGACATCATAATCTCTTGTATCAATTAAGTTCCCATAACATATACTATGTCCGATCAGGACCACATAACTTACCCACCCCCTTCCAAACGTCATGGAAAGTCTACAGATTGATGTAAAAGATTCCTTAATGACATCATCTGAAGGAGTACAACTTGTAAACAGTGGCCTCATTTTGTATCAGTTAAGTTCTCATAATATATAAACTTATACTATGTCCAGGACCACATAACTCCCACTGTCCCACACCCCCAATCCCCTCCACCGAAAAAATAATAATAATAAAGTATAAGACGTGCCAGGAAGAAAAAAAAATTGAAACAAGAACAAAAGAAAAGGAACCAAAACTTGTTGACGTAGTAACTGTTCAACGTGATAATAGTCTAGAAACAAGTAGGCCATGGCATGAAGAAGAAATCAAGGGAAATGTCCCAAGATGGCTGTCTCAGTTAACAACCCACCTCCTGGTAAGAAGAAACTTACATCACTTCAATTTTATTCCAAAGCATCCATAGTGAAATAAGATCATGTAAGTTCATGACATGCATTAAAAGACTAACCATCTCACTGACGAAAAATTATAAAGCTACTCTATATAGGACCTTGGTATTATGGATGAAACCATGTTAGAAAAATTAGACATGACTCTGAATATGAATGACAAGAATAAACTTCAACCAGCAAATAACATGAACTTCCAAGACAATCCATTTTAGGGGGATTAACGGCTAAAAGTTAGCCATGTTTTATTCACCCAACGGGTGGCTAGGACTTTTCTACCACATCATACAACAATAATGTTAAATTTCTACTGCCAATAATAAAATGACATCAGTGCATACCTGATATGTCACTATTGCTAGAACCCTCAAGAACCTCTCTACATGCACAATACACATTCCAGCCTTTTCTGTTGCATTCTCGATAAGCTTCTCATCAAGTCCTATATTCTGATATCGAGCATGCCATCTTGATAGGCCTCTCAATTCTCCAATTCTGAATCCAATAATTTCTACAGCAGGCTATTACATAATAGATTACAAGAAAGTTGATCAGATACCAATATTCTATAATAAGAAGAAGAAAAAAATCTGAACATGCAATGAAATAAACAAGTATTTAAATTGTTATGAAAAGGGTCAAATAGTTTTTATGAGTACTGACAGAAGTTGAGACGAAAGGAAGTAGTTGGTTGAGACTCGATCAACAATGCAAGATACGTTCCTGTGTGCCTTCTCAACTGAATTAATGTGAAAATCACAAATTCAGGCATTCAATGGACTTAGAAGACTCAAATTTCTTTACAGATACAACCTAAAATAACTTTAGAATTTCTCTCAGTCGAGAACAAGTTCCACAGAGTACCTTGGACAGCCTTCTTCTAAGCCTACACAAAATGAGTACCTTGGCTTCATTGATATTTCCAGTCTTCTAAATTGAATCCCTCTCAGGTCTGATCTGCAGAAGTTCTAAATATCCGTTTCTAAGCTATTATGCTATTACTGAAAATGTAAGTGCAATGCATATTGCACGCAATAAACCATATTGTAAAGTACAATCTCCCTAACGCCAGAACACTGAGCTACACATAGGCAACAAATTGCTAGGATGATGTAATAGTCATCACCCCTTTCTACTGTCTCAAGGAAGGTGGAAAAGGTGAGAAAACACAAAAAAGACCCCAAAGGAGAAAACCCTAACTGAGATCTTTGGATCGACTTTAAGACCATAGAATCCTCTTGTTTGTCATGTGCATTTCTTCAAAAAGGTATGCGTGATGTTCCAACATAAAACATTGATTAGATGATTGGGTAGGGGGAGCAATCCATGTAACTGCAACTGGATGAATTAGATAATTAGACTAAGTGATAAGCGGCTAAATTCAGGAAAACTTATAATATAATAGCCTTTGCACAACGTCAATCATGCTAGTTGTTACCCGGCGACAGTTAACAAGATTAATAAGATAACAAATTTTCCATTATAGTTTACGATTAAAGATTGTCATCAGGGCTAGTAAAGCAATCAAAATACCCCTCTTCCCATGCAACCCGAAATTAAGCCCCACGAAACCCACAGGGAAGTTGACGTGTATCCCGGGTAGTTTTCCATGAGTGTCAACATATTATAAACATTCAGAAATGTTTAATGTCTCCTAGGGCATGTCGTTTAAACCTCACTAGCACCTGCTAGTGAAAATGATCAACCCACCAGTGATGAAGCAATCTCATATATAACAAAGAACAAATTGTTAGAGGAAACATTGTGATTGACAAATAAAAAGTTCTCTTAATATAGGATGAAAATATTGACCGAGTTAAAAACTACCGTGTCTGCAAATTTGGGCATAGACGCAATTCCATGTAACGAGTTTAATCATTGGCGTTTAAACATAAGTAGAAATCCAAAGATTAGAACAGATATTTGCATTCAAGAAACCACTAGATAATGAATGTAATCAATAGATAGGTAGAAGCATAAAGAAGAAAAGAACCAGTATATAAGTTGTCCATCTATAAAAAAATAAACTACCTATTTGGCCAAAATCTAACAAAGGACTCCCAGGATTTCAAATAACTCCCTTAATATACGGATGAGGGCGAACAGGGTAGGCCAGCATCCTGCAAATCATAAAACAAATATAACATTAGACGCTAGGAACCAGACACTCCAAAAATATGAGTTGTGTTGGGCACATATTGGAGAAAAGCTGGTCCTCCAAAACACACTAGAAGACACCGTGTCTGTATTGTATCATGTCGTCTCATGCAACACAATTAGATGCAAAACATTAGACAAAACCGAACCAAAAAGTAGCATAAGTTAAATATGCAAAGGAAACGTTCACAAAAAAAGATAAAAGGCTGAGAATAATTCTGAAAACCCAAAACCTAGCTATCCAATCAAAAATCTAACTGTGAACGAGCGAGAGGGCTTCAGTTCAAGAGAACTTTGATAGTAGGCTAAGAATAGCCGATGCAATCCCCTAGATAAAATCCCCTTCTGGCCTTCTCTCGTGCAAGAGTCGAGGTGCCGGCACGTCGACCGATACGAGTGAAAGAGATCTGCCTTTGATAGGGAAAGATGAAAAAGAAAATGATGCCCCCTTGTGGCCTTCGGAATAGGTAGGATGGGGATGGGGATGGGAATGGGGATGGGGGAAGTTTAGTGGGAGAAAACGAAAACCTAAGTGGAGGGAAAGTAAAAGTTACGTGGTAAATCAAATTTTTATTTCTTAAGTGGTCATGGGATGAAAAAAAATGGGCGGTAGGATGGGTGGAAGTGGAACCGCGGAATGAAGAAATTGGGGATGGTGACGGAGGGTTCTATAAAATATAGGATATATAGGAATAGTTGTATTCGGTTTTGAATTCGGATTCGACTTAATACGTAGACGATTTTATCTCTACTAATATAATACATCTTAAAAATATCTCAAAAATGAGTCGTTTAAGTCAGTATGTATATTATCAAATATTATATTAGTAGACGATTTTACCTCTACTAATATAATACGTCTTAAAAACGTCACTACCGTATATTTGTAATATAAATATTTAAATATATTTGAATTAAGATTTGTTAAAATGTATTAATATTTAACTTAAATACCTATAAGTCATTTTTAGTCGAATTAATAATTTAAATATATTTTGAAATAAAAGTTATTACATATATATAATATTTTTTTAATATTTAAATATAATTTAAATACTTACAAGCCGGTTACGTAGAAGAAAAAAAAATTCAAAATTCAAAATAATGCAATGGAACTTGTTTTAAAGTAATAATGCAATGACAACATGGTCTGCTTCTGTCTGATGATTAGAGAAAACATATTATTATCCTACATCAAACAAATTTTTTTTAGCAAATAGCAAGCAGATTGAAACAGAATCAAGATTGATACAAAAAGGCTGTATCATGCAATAACAGCAGGGTCTGCTTCTGTCTGATGATTAGAGATCAAAATATATTATGATCCAAAATCAAGATTTATATTTTGATATTATTAAATATAATATGAATATTTAAATATATTTGAATTAAAATAGCAAGCAATTTAAAATTTGATACAAAAAAAAGACTTTATTATGATCCTACATGAAACAGGAAAAAAAAACTTTAGCAAATAGCAAGCAGATTGATACAGAATCAAGATTTTTTTTGTCTTATTAAAAATAATTTAAATATTTAAATATATTTGAATTAAAATTTGTTACATATACATTTATATTTTTAAGAACAAATTTTTGAGTTATTTTTTTTAACAAATTCATGATATAATTCAGTTGATTAACTTATAAGATCTTAAAAATAAATTCAAAAAGGGAATTAAACAAACTGATAGTACTAAAATCTCCAATCCTTGTACTAAAATCTCCAATCCTTGTACTAAAACCCAATTAATCCCTCACGAAAATCCCAAATAATCTATCAGTCGGTCGGTCGGTCTTTAGGGTTTTCGTGAGGGAAGAGAAAGACAGAGAGAAGAAGATGAGGAAGAGGGAGGGTTTCGTGAATGGAGCGCTACCTGAGAAAAAGGGAGGATTTCGTGGCAGAGAGAAGGAGGGGGAGGGTTTCCAGAAGGCGGAGGGATTTTTGTGACAGAGAGAAGGAGGGGGATGGATTTTCAGTTTGGCGCGCGGGTTATGAGGAGTTGAAGGGTTGGAGGAGAATACATTAATGTTTTTTCAAACATAAGACATAGCATTTTGCTATGGATAGTACTGATTTAATTTCTAAAAATCCAACGGACGGGATCGCCCGCTATCGAGAACGCTATAAATTATACAGCAAAACTGAATCGCTCTTATAACTTATTTTTTAATATAAAATAGAAAACTGTGTTGCTTCTCCCATGATTGGAACAGTAGATAGTTCAATTGTGAGCATTCGATTAACTCGGTTAACCGAACCGAATTACCAAATACCGAATTCGACCAAAAATCGAATAACAAAAATTGAAACCAACCAAAATATCCCGTACTGAACCAAACCGAACGGAATAAATCTGTTTGATTTTCAGTTTATTTGGTTTAACCAATATTTCAGTTTATTTATAATTTTTTGGGTCAATATATATAGTAACTAAATATACAAAGATATATTTCGTATATATATTACTAAATTTTTTTATTCGGTTTACCAGGGAGAAGAATTTTAGATAAAATTTCTGAAAGGTTAGTGGGATTAAACCGAAACCGAATCCCAAAACCGAAATCGAAACCGAATAAGAAATTTTAGTATTTTCGAAACCAAAACCGAACCAAATTTTTTTCAAACCGAACCGAATCTCTTATTCGGTTAGGTTCGGTTCAGATTTCGGTCCAAAAACTGAACAATGCTCACCCCTAGACATACGGGCATAGCAACGTTCAGAAAAAAATTATACCTTTAACAGCGTTCATAACACGCTATATAAAGTTCTGTTAACAGCACTACATAATGAACGCTATTGATAGTGACATTCTAATAGCAGGGAGGCTTCAACGCTATAGATAAACTGCTATTGTATAAACGTTTAATAGCACTTCAATATGAACGCTATGGATGATTATATTATAATAGCAGGGAGGCTCAAACGCTATAGATAAACTGCTATTATATATTATTTTAATAGTACTGTGGAAGGAACGCTATTGATGATGACATTCTATAGCAGGGAGGCTTGAATGCTATAGATAAACTGCTATTGTATGCCCTATTTGTTGTAGTGTTGATTTCACCACTTGGATTAGAAGATAGGGGGTGGTGAAGAACTAGGGTTCGGGGCTCCTTCGCGGCTGTTGTTGCTGGTTATGATATAGTTTAGAAGCAATGAGGAAGAAAGTCTCTCGGGTTCTGGTATATATAACCTGACACCCTCAACCGAACTCGGGCCAAATTCGGTCCGAAGTCTGGCCGAATTCGCCTGGGTTTGGTTTGAAATACTTTCTTTTTCATTGACTCATTTCAAATATTTAATTCAAAGATTAGTAATTTCAACCTTTAATTAACATAATTAATATTATTTTATAGATTAAATATCATTACACAGCGACTGTTTCAGATTTGCTGTAGGAGTATTGTCCCAGCTGGCGGAGGTTCACCGGGGAACTCTTAAGTACCGCTTCGCTTCAACCGTAGTTGTGGTGACAGACAGACTATTTATTGGCTTGTCTCTAACACAGTTTTTACATATTAAAATAAAATCATAAAACAAAATTAATTAATATTATTGACGTCCAAAATTCCTAATTCTTGACGTAAATAATTGAAACGATCTTCTGCTAGAGGTTTTGTGAAAATGTCAGCTAATTGATTCTCAGTATCTATGTATACAAGGTCAATATCTCCATTTTGATGATGATCTCTAAGAAAATGATGTCTAATCTCGATATGTTTTGTACGAGAATGACATACAGGATTCTTAGTCAAATTAATAGTGCTCGTGTTATCACAGAAAATGGGAATATGTGTATAAAATAAATCATAGTCTTCCAAGGTTTGTTTTATCCATAAAATCTGAGTACAACAACGTCCTGCGGCGATATACTCAGCCTCTGTTGTTGATAGGGCTACAGAATTTTACTTTTTACTAAACCATGAGACTAAAGCTTTGCCTAAGAAATGACATGTGCCACTGGTACTTTTTCTATCAACTTTACATCCAGCAAAATCTGCATCCGAATAACCAGTAAGGTCAAAGGATTTAGTTTTGGGATACCACAAGCCAACAGAAGAAGTACCCTAAAGGTATTGAAAGATACACTTAACTGTGCACAGATGTGATTCCTTTGGATTAGCTTGAAAACGTGCATACAGGCAAACACTAAATATTATATCTGGACGACTAGCAGTTAAATAAAGTAAACTACCGATCATACCTCGATACTTACGTGTGTCGACCTGCTTGCCTTGTTCATCAATATCAAGCTTTGTTGAAGTTGCCATCGGAGTGCCAATAGGTTTGACATTGTCCAGATCAAACTTCTTTAGCAAATCTTTTGTGTATTTGGCTTGATTTATGAACGTCCCATTGTCAGTTAGTTTGATTTGCAGTCCGAGAAAGAATTTCAGCTCTCCCATTATGCTCATCTCAAACTCATTCTGCATACACTTAGAAAATTCTTGACACAGAGATTCATCAGTAGATCCAAATATGATATCATCTACATAGACTTGTATTAAAAGAAGCTTACCATTAAAGGACTTAATAAAAAGTGTAGTGTCAACCTTGCCTTTTGAAAAACCGTTGTCAAGTAGAAAAGAGCTTAGTCGATCATACCAAGCACGAGGGGCTTGTTTCAAACTGTACAAAGCTTTCTTCAACTTGAAAACATAATCAGGGTTTTTAAAATCTGTGAAACCTGAGGTTGTGCTACAAAAACTTCTTCTTTTATAAAACTATTTAAAAATGCACTCTTGACATCCATTTGAAATAATTTGAAATTATGAAAACATGCAAATGCACATAACATGCGAATGGATTCTAATCTCGCAACTGGGACATAAGTCTCATCGTAGTCGATACCTTCTTCTTGATTGTATCCTTGAGCTACGAGTCGAGCCTTATTACGAGTCACTAAACCATTCTTATTCAGTTTATTTCGGAATACCCAACGGGTGCCAATGACCGGACGATCAATAGGCTTGGGAACAAGTTCCCAAACTTGATTCCGTTCAAATTGGTTTAATTCCTCTTGCATAGCATCTATCCAAAAACTATCACTATATGCTTCATCAATAGTTTTTGGTTCTAGCTGTGAAATAAATGCAACACTAGAAATAATATCTCTACTAGATGTACGAGTACTTACACCTTTGGTAATGTCACCAATTACCAAATCCTTTGGATGATCAGCTGTAAATTTTAATCTTTTTGGCAGACTCTGAAGGTAGCTGGTTCCTGGATCTTCTCTAGGAGGATCAGCTAGTGCTGAGCTTGGTTGAGAATCAGCTATTGTTGAGCTTGGTACAGTTGGATCTTCATCATTGTCATCGATAGTCATTTGATTCAGTTCATCAAAAGTGACGTTGATTGACTCTTCGATGATCATGGTTCGTTTGTTGAAGACTCTGTATCCTTTGCCCTTGGCCGCATAACCTAAAAATATACCTTCATCGGCCTTTTCGTTAAACTTTTCCAAATTGTCTTTTGTATTAAGAATAAAACATTTACAACCAAATATTCTAAAATATGAAACAGATGGAATTTTATCAAACCATAACTCAAATGGAGTCTTCTTCGATTTGGGTCGAATTAGAACTCTATTGAGAACAAAGCAAGCTGTATTGACAGCTTCAGCCCAGAAATATTTGGGTAGACTAAACTGGTTTAACATCACTCTGGCCATTTCGGATAGAGTTCTGTTCTTACGTTCCACAAATCTATTTTTTTGTGGAGTCCTAGGGCAGGAGAACTCGTGTACAAAACCGTATGTGTCACAAAATTGCTCAAACTCTGCATTCTCGAATTCGCCACCATGATCGCTTCTTATACGAGTGATCATGTAACCTTTTTCATTCTGAACTTTCTTGCAAAAGGCGACAAATTCGGATAATGCATCATTCTTGAGTGTCAAGAAGTATACCCACGTGTATCTAGAGAAATCATCTACAATTACAAAAGCATAAAGTTTACCTCCGAGGCTAGCAACTCTGCTAGGACCAAATAAGTCCATATGAAGCAATTGTAGAGGTCTAGTAGTACATACTGCATTTACTGACTTGAATGTGGATCTGGTAGCTTTGTTCCTTTCACATTGGCTGCATACCGAATCCTTCTTGAATGTAATGTCCGGTAAACCGCGTACTAGTTTCTTTGTGGATAATCTTGATATTGTGTCCATATTTGCGTGACCGAGTCTCATATGCCACAGATGACTCTCATCGCTTTTAGCCATTAAGCATCTACCTGAAATGTTAGTTTCTTCCAACAAATAGAAAACATATATGTTGTCTTCCATGATACCTTCAAAGATAGTACTACCAGTTGAGCTATCAACTATAGTACATTTGTCTTTGCCAAAGTTGATGCCATAACCATGATCAGCCAAATGACTTACGCTGAGTAGATTATGTTTCAACTCGGTAACCAGACAGACATCTTTAATAACAGGATAGGAAGACTTACCAACATTACCGATACCAATAATATACCCTTTCAAGTTATTACCGAAGGAAATATAGCCTTCCTTCTTTTTCTTCGACAGTGTTGCAAATAGTATAGCGTCACCGGTCATATGCCGTGAGCAACCGCTGTCGAGGATCCATTTGGTTTTAGCATGTGAAGGGTGTTCCACCTACAAAACAGTTTGCAGATGAAACTTTTGGTACCCATTTCTTATAGGGTCCTGAAATGTTAGCCTTTGGTATCCAAGAATAAATATTTAAATCAACAAGCTTTCTGATTCTACATGCAGATGAAATATGACCAATGAGGCCACAATAATGATATTTTGCATGTCGAGTGTTGAAAGCAGAGTGGTGTGCATGGTTGGTAGGTTTAGGTTTTCTAGTATAGAAGAAAGCATGCCTATAATCCTGTTTGGGCTTAACCTTTTGGGGTAAAGGTTTGATAGGGTTAGGTCTGACAGTGTTTGGCTTGGGAATGTTCCGATTTTTCGGTAAGTGACACGTGTTAGGATAGGAAGCAGCAGACTCAGGCTGTTTTCCTAACCTAATTTCCAATCTTTTGGAAGTTTCATACAACTTAGTATAATCAGAAGTGAGTGATTCCATTCTGATTTGTGCACTTTGAAGACTTTTCTTCTCTTTAGAAAGTTCTTCCTTGAGTTGGTCAATAACTTTGTCTTTCTCTTCAGATGACTTAGTAGTCTCGTGTAATAAGAGCTTTATTGAAGAAAGCTCACCAGGCTCACTAACATTATTTCTAACCTCAGCTAGTAGGTCGGTAAGTCTACCTATTTCACCTTTGTACTCTTTGAGTACCTTCTTAAAGGTCTGATACTTGCTACGCAGTTTCCTATAATCAGTCATCAGGTCACTGAAGGCATCTCCTAATTGCTCAAAGGTGAATTCATCATAAGTATCAACTACAGGTTTAGTAGGTACCTGATAGGATGCCATAAAGCATACGTTTGTAGCGTCTTCTGATTGTTCGTCTTCTGAGTCGCTGGCTTCACTTTTATGCCATATGCTGGTATTGGCATATCTCCTAGATGTTGATCTCTTCAGGTTCCCTTTTTCATACCTGTTGCTCTTCTTGCTTGATGATGAGTTTGTAGGATAATCCTTCTTCATGTGTCCCTTCGTCTTGCAGCCATAGCAGACAGCATCATCTTGATACCAGTTGTTGCTGCTATTGTTCTCTTTGGCTCTCTTCTCATATCTCATGAATCTTTTGAATTTCCTTGCTAGGAGTGCTTGATCTTCAGCATCAGATTCACTGCTGTCTGAGTCACCTTCAGCAGCTTTTCTGTGCTGAGCCTTGAAAGCGATCGTCTTCTCCTTTGGTGTAGGCTCTTCAAAATCTTGTAGCTCCAGTTCATGAGTGAGTAGCTTACCCATGAGTACTTCGAGGGACATAGTTGTGAGATCGTTCCCTTCAATGATTGCAGTAGCCTTCGAAATCCAGTTCTTGGTAAGTGTTCGCAGGAGTTTGCGAATCTTTTCATGGTTACTGTACTCTTTGCCTAGGGAGGACAAAGGATTTATAATATCTAAGAATCTTTCGAACATTTGAGTAACTGTTTCGTTGGGCTTCATCTTGAATACCTCATACTCTTGAGTAAGTCTGCTGACTTTAGATTCTTTGACTTGAGTCGTGCCTTCATGTGTGACTTCAAGTAGCTTCCACACTTCATTAGCCATTGTGCAGATAGACACCCTGTTAAATTCAGTTCTGTCTAAAGCACAAAATAGAGCATTAATAGCACGTGCGTCAAGACTGGCCTTTTTTTTTCTTCCTCTGTATATCTGCTATGGGGTTTTTCAACCAAAACTCCATCAACATTTATACGAGGTTGCTTTTGATAGCCATCAAGAACAATGGACCATAAATCAAAGTCAAGTGATTTCAAGAAGAAACTCATCCGTGTTTTCCAATAGGTATAGTTTGTACCATCAAACAGTGGAGGTCTGTTTGTGGCCTGGCCTTCACTTGTGAATTTCACAGTTGCCATGTGTTGTGCTGTGATCTATATAACAGTTAATTAAAATGAATAAATAATTGTACTTTTACCTTGCTTTACCTGTAATACCCGCTCTGATACCAATTGTAGGAACTAAATCGTAAAGCACAATACTCTAGAGGGGGGGTGAATAGAGTAGGCAGCGAAAAATTGCTAATTAAAAAATGTTAGCAGCAAGATCACAGAATAATAATCACAACTAAGTAAAGTAAAGGCAGAGATAAGAAAGCAAACGCAAAGACAGCGATGTATACTGGTTTCCCTCTGTTGAGGACTAATCCAGTCGGTAGAACTCTTGCTACCAGTTGAATCCACTATTGGCAAAACTGCAAGTTTTCTTACGAAGTCCTTGCAACTTCTACAACGCGAGCTTTGATACGAAGAACTCGTCTAACTTCAAATGTGAAGAGGTATTCTTCAATCAAGCCTTCTGATTACAATCTCTCAGAAACTTCTAGACCGTACCGCACTGGCAAATCGACTAGAGGATTGTAATTGGCTTGGGATCTGAAATTTAAAGCTCAAGAAACTCTTTGGAAGACTGAAAGTTTTAGATAGAGAGAAGATTGAAAGTGAATGAGTGAGTTGAAATGATCGAAATCCTTCTCTATTTATAGGAATTCCAAAGATAGTATTCTGGCAGAATTCGGGCAGAATTCGGGCAGAACTCGATGAAGAAATCTCGATCAAATTCGTAACTGCAGGAGGACCAAGTTCCAGAGAATTCAAAAATCAAACGGCCACCAACCGAACTCTGGCCGAACTCTGGTCGAACTCTGGCCGAGTTCTGTCAGGGTTAGGTTAGGGTTTTAAAATCAATTTTTGGGGATTTTTGAAAACCTTTTTGAAAACCTTTTTGAAGCTTTTGTTTAAAAGAATGTTTTTCAAAACAAAGGATATTTTAAAAGTATTTTGAAAACATTTTAGAATAGCCTATTTGCCAGTACGACTCGGTGTACAATGTATTCCTAGACTCAATAAAATGAAAAATACATTGCTTAAAGAAAATACAGAATCGAGCAAGCAAACATAGCTTTGGTCTTGAACTGTGTAGATAGCTGTTCTTGTTCATGTCCAAGAGTCCGATATATCTTGACTAGCTTCAAATATCCAAACAGAGTTTGATCAATTAATAAAATCAGGTTGACCATATGACCAATGGGCCAACACTGCGAACGGGCTGCAGCCCCCATGCTCCTTTTCTGGTAAGATAAGTCGAATCTTAACTTACGAGGAGGCCTATCTGCTCTATCATCACATCCTTCGGGTCACGTCGATTGATTGTTGTCATGGACATGCAGGTCCTACCTCTCTAGTGCCGAGGATGGACATTATTGAGACAGACTCTGCCGAAGGGGCACTGGCGGAGAGGACCGTACCCCCTCCCTTTCTGGCTCGTCTTGATGGGCCTCCCGCAGGCTCGAGTTCGGTAAATCCGGTGATGGGACAGCCGGGGCAAGGGACGATGGTCCTTGCGTCTTCCTCTGCTCGGGCAGCTCCGAGAGTCGACCTCTCCGCCCTGCCAAGTGTCCAGGTTCTTCGGATGACAGAGGAAGAGTTAGCTGCTATCCGTGCATCGTTCTGCTCGGAAGTTGCCCCCCTGGTGGCAAGTTTTAGCACAACTCCTTCGATGTTGCCGGCCACGCTTCCTCTGACGCCGTCCTCTACAGAGGTCCTGGATGAAGCGTTACAGGACGTGGTCGACAGCTTTTATCGATATTGAAAAGGAGGATAGAGGCTGCTATGGAAAGAGGGACCTCTTTCGTCTTGGCTCGGCAATGCGCCCAGGGTCAAATTGATATCCTTAAGGCCCTTCCCGGTGGGGCAGGGGTGGTTGCACTTCTGGAGGTGAAATTGCTGGAGACTGATCAGCTGGTGGCCCAGCTTCAGGTACTGCGACAGGCTGATCAGCCTGCTGCTATAGATCATGAGTGCGGTTCTCTCACAGCTGCTATAGAGAAGGCAAGGACTGCCCGGGATAAAACCAGGCCGACCATACTGAAGGACCTCCGCGATCTGTCTGATCGCTATGATCAACTGAGCCACGAGAGCGAGGATGTTACGGCTCGGGAAGCGACTGCCTCCCGGGGGATTACTAACACGCGGGAGCAGATCCTTGAGCTTCAGAGGAAGTTAGCTATCTTTGAGTCTGAGCTTGAGGCTGCCCGTATTGACAGGGGGCTGATTATCCAGGAGGCTGACATGGTTAATCAAGCTTCGGCTGACCTGGAGATTGCTCTGAAGAAGTTGGAAGACGACTGGCGGGCGCTTATGGACTTGGGTGATGGGGAGCGGTTGTCCCAGGAGGCTGAACGTCGAACTAAACAGCGGCTCGAATAGGGGGCCATCTTGGTGAAGAATCGCCTTTTGGCAATATGTAATGCCAAACCGTAGTCGGCTCTTCTTTGTTTTATTTCTGTTCTCTTTTTTTTTCGAGAGGGACGTGGTCCCAAAATATATAATACTTTTTCGTCTTTCAAACAAAGAGTACTTTCCATTCTACCCTTCATTTGTATCGTTTGTCTTGCCTGTGGTATTATGGTGGTGTTTGCCCCGCATGGGGGACTTATCTATGGACCTGTTACCCTTGGCATACCTTGGTTTTAGGTACGGATAACAAGTTTGATCGGGGATACCTAGAACGGTTCCACAGCAATGTTGTCGTGGACGTTCCGAGTATCGGGAAGAAGAATGCCATGGAGCAGCTGGGCTCCCGGGGCATGATGAGAAATGGTGGGCCTGTACTAAGAAACTTATCAAAGGATATTTGTGGGCCTATTATCCTTGGCGTACCCTGGCTTAGGATACAGATAATAGGATGAAATAGAACCAACGTACTTACTCAGAGGTAATGAGGACATGATAAGCACGAGGGTTTTCTTACCGCGAAAGCTTCCTACTCAGAGGTGATGAGGACATGGCAGGAGTGGACTCAACGAAGGGTATTTGTGGACCTATTATCCTTGGCGTACTCCGGTTGTAGGTACAGATAATAAGTCGAAAGGGGATCAATCATACTTACTCAGAGGTAATGAGGACATGGCAACCATGAGGGTTTTCTTCGACGGAGCCTTCCCACTCAGAGGTAATGAGGACATGACAGGAGTGGGTCAATGAAGGGGGGTACATAGGACGACTCAGAGATAATGAGGACATGGAAGTTCTATGTAGAGGGGTGATTTGTTTTTGGCGGAAGTGAAACAACTCAGAGGTAACATCGACATGGTCGTCTTGGAAATTCATGGATCTGTTACCCTTTTTGTGCACTGGGAGTGCGGGTAGTGGATCATGAGGAAGGAGCTCTTTCGGGAAGAAAGTTCAGAGGTATGGTCATACATGACTTACTATCTGAAAGAGTGACCGGGATGTAAGTTCAGGGGTACCAGCGGGTACATAACTCGACAATCCATGAATTTTGGAATCAAAGTGTAAGTTCAGAGGCACCAGAAAGTAAATAACTCAATAGTCTAGGATTTGTTTTTGGTGGAGGGAGGATGTGAGTTCAGCGGTACCAGGGGGTACATGACTCGATGATCTGGAATATTATGAAAGTGAGTTCAGCGGTACCAGAGGGTACATGACTCGATGATCTGGAGTATTGTGAATGTGAGTTCAGCGGTACCAGCGGGTACATGACTCGATGATCTGGAATGTGTCATTTAGACATAATATTTCTTCAAGAACTTGCCGTTGACGGGCAACATGAGCAAGTCTCCGTTTTATTTTGCGAGGCGGTAAGCTCCATTAGAGAATACAGCATCAATGATGAACGGGCCTTCCCATTTTGGCTGGAATTTGCCGGCGGTTTTGTGAGTCATGACCATCGGCCTCCGGACTGCCAGAACGAGATCGCCCACTTGAAATGTTCTGATCTTCACTTTCTTGTTGAAGGCTCCGGAGATGCATGCTTGGTATAGCTCGATCCGTTGCTGAGCCAAGAGGCTCTTTTCATCTAAGGCCTCCAACTCTTGTAGCCGACGACGGTAGTTATCGTCCGTTGTCAATTGGTAAGTAAGGGCGACGCGGAGTGAGGGTATTTGAGTTTCCAACGGGAGGACTGCTTCACTCCCGTACACAGGGAAAACGGTATGTTTCCAGTGGCTGTTCGGACTGTAGTACGGTATGCCCATAAGCATTCACCAAGCTTCTCGTTCCAGTCACGTTTGTTGGACGACACGAACTCCTTGAGAAGTTTGATGATTGTTTTGTTGAATGCTTCTGCCAACCTATTCGCTGCTGGATTGTATGGCGTTGAAGTAATATTCTGGATGCGGTGCTTGTCGCAGAACCGATAGAAGGTGTGGATTGCAAACTGCGGACCATTATCGTGGATGATCCTTCGGGGCAGTCCGAAACGATAGATAACATGATGCTTGAGGAAGCTGATCACGTTTGAAGTCTTTACTTCTGCAAGCGTGATAGCTTTCGCTCATTTGGAGAAGTAATCCGTGATTGCGAGTATAAAGCGATATCCTCGGAAAGAAGGTGGAGCGATCGGACCGATGATATCCATTCCCCATGCTTCGAATGGCCAGGACGCCACTGTTGGATGTAGAAATTCGGATGGTTGGTGGATAAAGTCCGCGTGGACTTGACAGGCTTTGCACTTTCTTGCATAGTCTATCGCATCTGCTACCATCGTGGGCCAGTAGTAGCCCTTTCGGCGAAGACGGTATTGTAATTTAGGGCCAGGCTGATGGGCCCCGCAGACACCGTCATGAGATTCGCGTACGGCTTCTTTGGCTTCTGCTTTTGACAGACACCGAAGTAATAATCCATCGTAAGATCGCCGATACAGTATTTTCGTCTCTATATCGTAGAAGAATCTGAGAGAACGCCTTCTGATGGAAGTGGCTTCCTTTGGGTTCTCGGGCAAGATGTCGTAGACTACGAAGTCTATGAATGGTTGTCTCCAGTCTGGCGCTTCGTCGACCGTCTGAGCAGAATAACTCGCCACAAACTGAACATTATTCTTGGGACAGACCAGTTCATGCCCTATTATATCCACCGATTGATGAGCATAGTTTGGAACCGCTAGGGAAGCGACAAGGCCAGCTAAGGCATCGGCTTCGATATTCTGGAGTCTGGGAACGTGTTCGATGAAGAATCCCTCAAATGACAAAATAATATTGATCGCTATTTGGTGATAGGGGATCATGTCTTCGTGGCGGACTTTGTACGAACCTCGGATCTGATTGACGATTAACTGCGAATCGCCGTATGCTTCAAGATATTCTACCCCCAGCTCTCTTGCAAGTTGGAGGCTAATGACCAATGCGTTATACTCGGCCACATTGTTAGAGCAGGGCTCTATGAGGGAGTAAGCACGACTGATCACCAACCCGGAAGGAGAAACCAGCACCACCCCGACTCCGACGACGATGTTGCCCTTAGGTCCGGTCCTTGAGGCGCCGTCGAAGAACATTCGCCATATATCATCGAGAGAGGTTGCATGCGAGTCGGCGACCTCATCTGGGATTTCTTCATATATTCTGGACGACTCCGAGCCTGGGTGGGCTGCTAAAAAGTCTGCCAGAGCTTGACCCTTAACAGCCTTTTACGGGATGAAGATCATATGATAAGGAGATAGCAATATTGCCCATGTGGCGAGGCGGGAGCTGAGTGCTCCTGGTTCTGTCATGAGGACCCTGAAAGGATTGACTCGTGAGTTCACATGTATGGTTAGTCCTGTGACATAGTGTCGCGTCTTTTGAATGACGAACACCAGGGCGAGGCATTCCTTCTCCACGGCAGTGTATCGGTGCTCTGGCCCAATCATCATTCGGCTGAGGTAATATATAGCTTGTTCATGGCCCGTATCGTTGTTTTGTGCCAGCAGGGCACCGAGGGAATGCTCCATTGCTCGTACATAGAGCAGGAATAGTTTTCCAGCAACCGGGGCCACCAGGACTGGAGGGTTCGACAAATATTCTTTGATGCTGTCGAAGGCACGCTGACATTCCTCGTCCCATACGAATGAGACGCCCTTCTTCATGAGATAGGTGAATGGCCAACATCGTCCAGAGAGGTTAGAAATGAACCTCCTGATCTAAGCTAGCCTCCCTTGAAGGCCTCTGAGTTTGCAGAGATTTCTCGGGGGACCCATCTCCATAATTGCCTTCGTTTTCTCTGGATCTACATGAATTCCCTGGGTAGTAATAATAAAGCCCAGGAATTTTCCGCTGGATACGCCCAAGAACTATTTTGTGGGATTCATCTTCAGGTTGTGTGCTCGTATCAGGTCGAACACTGTCCTCAGATGATGCAGATGGTCTCCCTTATAGCGACTCTTGACGGCGATATCATCAACATAACACTCCACAGTCTTGCGCAAGTGGTCTCTGAAGATGATACTCATGGCTCTTTGGTATGTGGCACCAGTATTCTTTAAACCGAAAGGCATGACTGTGTAGCAGTATGTGCCAATCGGTGTTCGGAATGATGTATGCTTCTCGTCGTCAGGAGACATCTTAATTTGGTTGTACCCTGAGAAGCCATCCATGAATGACATGCGTTCGAAGCCGCATGTGTTGTCGATCATGTTGTCTGTGATAGGGAGGGGGAATTCATCTTTTGGACATGCCTCGTTCAGATTGCGGAAGTCGATACAGATTCGGATCTTCCCATTCTTCTTGAGGACCGGAACTATGTTGGCGACCCAGTCAGAATGTTGCTCCTCACGAATGAAGCCGCTGGCTATCAGTTTGTTGACTTCAGCTTCGATCGCATCCATGATGCCCGGGCAGAAGCGTCGCTGTTGTTGTTTGACTGGCTTTGCATCTGGCCGAATATTGAGCTTGTGAAGGGCAACCTCGGGGTTTAGTTCTGGCATGTCTTCATAGCTCTAGGCGAACACATCGATATATTCTTTGACAAGTTCCAGTAACGATTCTGGCTCTTCGTCTGTCAAGCTTTTACTAACGAAGATTGGTTTTGGAGAAGATTCGCTGCCGAGGTCCACTTGTATGACCTCATCTTCAGTAGGAGGCTCTCTCTGTTCGAACCGCTTTTCCTATTGTGCATCCAGCTGTTGGGCCCACGGCTCTAGCTCGAGAATTTTAGGAATGTCTTCATCTTCTTCGTAAGCGTCGACGAATGCCATGTTGACTGACAAGACTTCCCTGAGCATATCCCCGATGCTGACATCTGAATCGAAAGTGGATGATCTGGTTGAGTGTGAGTGCCAATCGCATTCCTCGTCAGAGCTTTCAGGGGTTGTTGCGGGTGTGACATAAGCTAGCCCACATCTGGTTTTGTTGTAGTAATCTTGTGTCTTTCCAGCCGGGACTGGCGACTTTAAAGGTAGTCGTTGACCAGTGCCGTAGTTCAAGCCTGGCGTGGTCTCCAGATCATAGCCCTATTTTTGCATGAGATATTTGGATTGGGGGCTATACAGATAAAGAGGCAGTCTTCCGGCATCTGATTCGATATCGACCTTTTCTATGGTGAAGGACTGTGGGTCGTCCTTCCGGCCGAAGATGATTGGATGGTCCCCTCTCTCGATTATACGGTAAGCGTCATCCACTGGAGTAAGTTGGTATGCGGTGTAAACATTCGTCACCTGTGTGTGTAGGTGAGTGCCTATACCGTGTTCCATAGCATACATTGTACAAAGCTTATTAAGCTCGATGTAGTTCAAAGATAGCCCTTTATTAATAAAGTAAGGTATCTTTTCTAGCGGGATTACATAATCTGCGAAGGAAACATCGGTGTGGGCAGCCACATACTTGGCTAGCTCCGGTTCTTCTTCGGTTACCTCCTGTATAAATGAAGACTGAGAGGATGACCTGGGCAGCTTGATCGTCAGGGGTTCTGCTGGTAGAGCAGAACGTGGAGTCGTTGGCAAACTAGCGACCCCCAGTTTGGTACTCGATGCTGGACGGGGAGTTGTTGGCTCGCTAGATGCCCCTGACTTTGCATCGGGGTGACGATTCTTCTTGGAAAGGCATATTGTCATTGGCTTGTCAGAGGGATTGAGCTTCTCGGTTTATGGCTGGCCGACTCTTGGCAGTCTAATTGTCAGTGGCTCCGTTGTAGGTCTTGGCACTTGGCCAGACCTTGGCAGCCGGATTATCATTTGCTCTTCTTGTGCTGAGAGGCTGATCGCGTCCTTACGCAGAGTGGCCGTAAGGGGTGCGGACTTGCCAGGTTTGCGAGCTTGAAGGTTGATCGTCAGAGGTTCTTCTGATCCTGAGGCCGTCTCAGTTTGAGCTTGTACATCTTCATCCAGGTGCTTCTTCGACTTCTCGTATAGGCAGGAATTCGAGTAGTAGGATTCGACTCCTTTGAAGGGATCGATGTCGGCAAATTCTGTCCTTACAAAGCCGTGTTTGTCGACATACTTGAAGTACTGGTGCAGCGTGGAAGGCACGATCATATAATCATGTATCCAAGGGTGCCCCAAGAGGATGTTTGTAAGAAGTGTCCGCATCTATGACGTAACAGGTCGCTTCTGACTGGAGATCACCAATTTGGCACTTCAAGCGAATCTTCCCAATTGGGTAGCTCCTGCCCGAATTGAAACCGCTGATGGCGGTGCTTGTTGGCGTCAGGCGATGCATAGGAATACGGAGATGATGTAACAGACCCTTCGGGATGATGCTTATGGAAGAACCAGGATCAATGTGCATCCGGTCCACCTTTACGTCCCCGATGTATCCGGTGTAGTATAACGGGCGATCGTACATTTTAGTTTTGATGAGCATATCCTGCGGAGTGAAGACAATATTGGGCATAGCTCCTGTGCAAGCGCTGTCTTAGAGATTTACAGGCGGGCTCTCTCCTGTGAGGTTGACCTGAGCCAGATAGGCGTCGGCGTTTTGGAGTGCATCGCTCAAGGCCGCGTGAACGTCTTTTGAGAGTCTCAGAAGCTCGTATAGGAATAATTTGGCCGGTGTGTTGGCCAACTGTGCCAAGATGTCGAAGTTGTAGGGCCTCTCCAGCCCCTGAGGTGCCTCTTTTCGGAAGGATTTGTCAAAGTGAGTCTCCTTCGGCTTAGGCTTGTCGGTCGTCGGAGGCTGGGAAGGTCCCGGAGTGTCAGCGGTAGCTGGCTGATGATCTTCCGCCGAGTTCTCAGGTATCGGTTGGGATTGAGCACCAGACCAAGTGACGACAACTGTGGCTTCTTCGACGTCTATCGAGATTGTGCGGCAGGATCTGACTTTTCCACTCTTTTTTTTGCAAATTGAGGATGGTGTAGACTGAGTCACTTTAGATACCAAGTCTGGATGGACCCACATGACCTCCCCTCGTGATGTGGTGAGGAGCACTAGACCAGCAGCCTGATCTCGGGGAGGTGGAAGATTAGCAATCTCCATGGTCGCCAGAGGGATGGGTATCACACCGTCTTGAGCCTCTGTTGGAGGGAAGCTGTCAATTGTACGGACACCATATTGGCCGCTACAGTTACCTCCTCGAAATAGATGGCCAGAGCGTTCGAATCGATGAGATGTTGGATGTATCGCTTCAATTGGTAGCAGTCGTGTGTAGCATGGTAGACGTAGCGGTGGTAATGGCAATACTTTGGGCTCTCTATATCTGCCGGCCGAGGTTCCCGTCTTGGTAGAGAGAGCTGAATTCTGTCTCCTTGTATGAGCATGTCCAAGATGGGCTTGACGTGACCGTCTTCGAAGGAGTAAGTGATTTGCGGCCATTGTTTGTCTGCCGGTTTTGACTCAGGCTTCTGGGCTGTATCGGCCACCATAGCCTGTTTACCTTTGTTGTCCCGATTGTTGGAGGGGCTACCCCCATTGTTGTTGTTGGTATTAGGACGCTTGCCCTTGTTCTCTCCCTCCGAGATGTGCAATCCCAGTTGGCGAGCCTTATTCAACCGTTCTTCGGCGCTAGTGGCACTGATGATGAACGTCTTCCAGTCCTTAAATTGACTTGCGCCCATCCAGAGACTGATTGTTGGAAGCAATCTCTTTTGGCAAATCTCAATTAAGGAGGAATCCGGGTTACCAGACGGCAACTTCATTACGGTTTGCCGAAACCGCTCAATATAGTTCCTTGTCAGCTCTTTCTCCCCTTGGACGACGTCCATGAGGGTGGACATTGTGACGTCCTATCCTACTTCATAGAATCTCTCCAAGAACATGCGCTTGAAGCTGGCGAAGGAGTGGATACAGTTGTCTGGCAGGTTGCGATACCAGTCGAAGGCGACTCCTTCCAATGTCCCAATAAATAATCGTATGAGGATGGCATCGTCATGGGGCAGATGGTCAGTGGTGACCTCGAAGTAGGTGATGTATCGACTTGTAGAGGTTTTTCCATCATAGGGATTAATGTTGAATGGCTTATATCTTGGCGGGAAGGGGACATCCCTCCATGCAGCAGGGTATGGTTGCCGTATTCTGAGGTCTTGAGAGGTTTCTCGAGCGTGAAACATGGCTCGGAGTTCCTAGACCTCTCTTCTTGCTTCTCTGGCGTCATCCGCAGCAGTGGGAGCCGACGTTTCAGGAGGATTATTGCCCGGGTTCGGTGCCGCTGAGTTCGAGTCCGTATTGACCGCAGGACCTGTGCTTGTTTGGCCAGGCATCCCTCCTTGGAGAGTTGGAAGGGCCGCTTTGATCTCGTCTACAGACTTGACCAAAGCGTGCAGTATGGCCTCCAGAGTGTCGATACGTTGGCGATCATTGGAACCACCTTGGTTGCTGTCCGTCATCAACACCGTCCTTATATGAGGAGAGATGGAAGGAACGGTGGAGGACGTCCCCTCCGAATCATACCCCTATAGCGAGAAGTCATCGGGGTATATAGGAATGTTTTCCTCTGGTTCGGATTCAGAAGGGATAGTACCCCCGGCTTCAGAGTTTGCTTCATCTTGAGAGTCGTGGACGTCCTCGGGGACGTCGGGATTTGCTGCATCTGATGGGAGAGTTGTTTCCCCCAGCTCGTCTTCTTGGAGGTTCGGAAGAGTGCTACCCCCAGTCCCAGCAACCCCCAGTGGTGTAGACGATGAATCACCCACTGTAGAAGATTTTGTCTTCGAACGGGTTCCTTGGAAAACTCCGGTGGAGGACAACCGTTTAGATGACAGCTTCTTAGTCATAGTGGTTGAAATCTTCGGGCTGAAAACGTTTATCTTCTTCCCTCTTCCATCGACGGGGATTTTCTGAGCAGAGTTGCAGGAGACGAATGGAGGTGCCTCATCCTCTGAACATGGTTGTTGCAGTCTTTGGAAGATGGACTGCCGGTCTTCTCGTACCGTCGCTTTATTGCAATAGCAGTTGATGATGACTTGGGTGCAGTGATGTCCGTGGGAGGACTCTTTGCACCCCGGGGCACCTTCTCTTTCCTTGCATTTGTGGAGGATGGCCTCACGCAAGTCAGATGGGTCCGGATCGACCATGTTTACTCCCTGGATTTTAGGAGACTTTTGGGAACCTCTCTGTCTGTTTGCCGTCGGGGGCTGGACTCGAGTGGTTCTGTACAAATTCCCATCAGAGGCCCGCATAACGGTATGTGGGACGCTCGGATGGTCAGAGGTCGGATCAGCGGACCGAGCTTGCCAAGCTCGTGCTGCCCTAGACTTCTTCACTCTAGTGCGTGAGGGCACATAGTAGGAAGAGTCTAAGTGGTGCTGGAGAGAATCAGACATGTCTTCTTGGGAGCACAAGAGATTAGGACCATAGGAGAGGCGGTCGAAGACAGAGCCGCGTGGAGTAGGCGTCATGCGGCTGGAATCAATAATATTCATGCGGCTGGCAGTCGTAGCCGCATAGGTCTTCTCCATGCGGCTGGAAACCCTGGCCGCATGAGTGTTCTCCATGCGGTTGGAAATCCTGGCTGCATGAGTATTATGCATTTGGTTAGCAGTTTCAGCCGCATGGTCATCATTCATGCGGCTGGCAATCTTGGCCGCATGAGTCTTCGCTTTGCGGTTAGTGCCCTTGTTCGGTTTCTTTCTAGAGCACATAGAATCACTCTTTGCCCCTGCAAGTCCAGCATCGTAGTGCTTTCCTCTGTCGGACTTGGGGGACAGCAGAGTCCTCTATGGCTTGAAGTAGGGCCGCACGAGAGTCGCCTTTGCCGTCTTGGGTAGCAGAGAGTACTCCGTCCATGGCCTAGGGAGGAGCAAATGATTTTGGCCTCCACTCCCTGCGAGCCTTCTTTGTGCGGGCGTGCTTCTGGACCGAGCTAGCGCTTCCTTCGGAGAGCATTTCTTCGAACGCCTGTTGGTCGAAGCGGACGACCATCTTCTGTTGTGTGGAGCCAAGTTTGGCAGCATCCGATTGCGTCACCAACTCCTCAGCCGTGGAGAAGTTTGTCCCCAGCAGAGTCGTCATCGTGTTTGCCATGAAATATAAAAGGGCAGAACAATTATCGGAGGACTGGACTTTTACTTCACAATACAAACTCGCTTGTACAAAGAAAGCCTAGGGACGAAAACCTAGGTACAGCAATCTAAGTACAATTATTTATTTTAGATTTTGGGTGGTGATGATAGAGGCTCGAGAAAGCGACGGCCGCTCTGCCTTACTCCTTGGACGATCGGGTGCAGCTTTTTGGCTCTGTAGGAGAACTGCTTGGCGTTGGTGAAGAAATGCTCTCCTTTTGATCTCTGTATATTCTCTCTCTAGCTCTCTGGCTCTCTGTGTCTCTCTTTTTTTATCCGAGAATCTCCTCCTTTGCAAGGGAATGGCACCTTGCTATTTATAAGAGTGGGAGGCATCATTAGGGTTTGCAATGATTACCCATTCTTAAAAGTCGGCGGCTAAAGATCACTGAATCTGGGCCGTTCATCTTGAATATAAGAGATTTGAGCAATTAATGTGATTGCATCAAATCTTTTGTGGGTAATTAATGATAATTGACATAAATCCTCCTGATTTGTCATGCCAATCTCGGATTTACCGACACGTGTCATTAATTTGCTCGATTACAAATGATCTGATTTGATCCTAATATTTTATTGGGATTTGTTGACGGATTTTGCTCGATTTGATGCCACGTGTCCCACTATCATGCCACGTGTCTTAACCGTGAGCCACTGCAGAAATTTGAGCCGCAGGAAGGTTGCTCCTTATTGAGCCGCATAAGACTGACCACGTGTCAAGGCTGCTTGAGAGTGCCCCCCTGAACATTTGAACCGCATGGTAATGATCTGAGCCGCATGAGTGTATGATGGGTGCCTTCTTTGTGAGCCGCATGGAGACAGTCCTCGTGAGCCGCATGGGGCAGCCTCTGCTTGAGCCGCATGGGATAGCTTCGGTCTGAGCCGCATGGGACAGCTTCGGCCTGAGCCGCATGGGGTGGTCTCTACTTGAGCCGCATACGACTGTCCACGTGTCAAGTCCTTATGAAGGTTTTTGGATTTCGGGAGATTGTGTCAGAGATTTCTTTCGTTTCCCTAGGAGTCTGCCATTATGATGGAGTCATAATTGTATTTTTGTGTTAGGGCTGTCATGTGTCAGAGCTGCCAGCCGTCAAGGCATTTAATGCAATAAAGGACATAGGAAAAAGCTGTTTGCAGGCCACGTGGCTCCTCTCTGAGCCGTATGGAACTTATCCGAGCCGCATAGACGCTTGAGCCGCATGGGGCTCCCTGACCGCATGAATCTTTCTTTATTCTTTTCCATGCTTCTACAATCATGTGTAGCATAACTCATGTATACTAAGTTCAGTTGATAGAGTGGTGTGTGTAACTTAAGGTGAAAACCAAATATGATAGGAAAATAGTAGAGTGTCAATGTGTGTTTTTAGAATTTTAGAGTGTGAGGGAATAGAGAGTGAAAAGTGTGTGTGTGTGTGTGTGTGTGTGGACAGTGGACTGAAATTAAGGTTAATAAACAACATGGCATTTGGTTGAACATTTACTATTTAAAATGTGTTTTCAGTTATCAACATTTAAGAATGAAACAAGGTATCTTAACATAGGTTAAGTTCATTGAATCTAAGGAACAAACATATGCAACTCAGGTGTGTCATTCAAACTCATGCTTCCACTTAAATTCAGTTTTTCAGCTATCAACTAAACTCAGGAATTCAATTCAGTTTGCATTTATCTATAGCAGTTTACATTCTCAGTAATCTCCATTCCAGTCTACAATATTTCATTATTCTTGAAATCTCAGGTTTTAACACATTCAATATCAGAAAATCAAAACCCAATCATTCACATATGAACTCTCAGTTAACCATTTCAGTCTTCCACATTCAATCCAACTCAGGTTTAACTTTAACCTATATCTCAGGAATACACACTAGTTCAGTCCAAATTGAGACCAAAACCCAATTTCAGTTCACATGATTTAAATCTCAGGTATTTTTATTTCAGAAATCAAAACCTGTTTCATTTAACATTAAACATTAGAAAATCTCAGCTTTAACTTTTAACAGTGAATCAATATTTCATATTTCCTGAATACTCAGGTATTTCATTTAACAGTGAATCTCAGATATTTAAATAGTGTAAATCATGTTAACAGCAGTCACACATATCCATATACAACCTAATTTTTAAACTAATTTAGCATTCAAATTCAGGAAATGGGTTCATATATTTAACTGTCAGTTTTATTAAAACCCAACTGAACTAAAAGACACTGATACATGAACTTTCACATTTCGAAAACCCAATTAAACCATTGAAATTTACAAACAGGCATATAGGTGTGTTCCTCATGTGTTCATGTGTCTAGGGGATGTCATTCGTGTCCACTAGAGTGGACACGAAGTGTCCAAATGCATCTTAACACAGGACAGGAACCTGTGGTGCACAATTCGTGCACAGGCTCATGCACGCGTGTCGTGTCCTCGTGCACATGACACGAGTCAATTCAGGACACGTGCTCGTGTACCTAAGTTCGCCCCACATAGGGCTTCGTGCCTAGGACCCTGACACGAGCCCAAGTGTCGCCGTGTCCATACGGGAAGCCCGTATCAGAGAGCAATTTGTGTGTGCACAGACTGTGTACAAAACTAGTGCGCGTAGGATTTCTCTCCCGACACGACACAAGGTGACACGAGACTCAAGGGGGGTGTTGTCAGACACTGCCCCTTGGTCTATGCCAAGTGGCAGGCTGCCACGTGGCGTTTCGTGTCCACACAGCTGATCGGGTAGCAGGACACTGTACGGTGTCAGCACGCGCGCGGTGCGTGTCCGTTTTGGAGACAAAAATCACCCTAACTTCGACTCAGTCAAGTTTATTAGTGATCTACAATTAATAACCTAAATTTCCATTCAAATAGATTCTGAAATTAACACCATTTAATTCTCACAAATATTTCATCGAACACGTTATTAAATCCACTGATATGTGTCCGATACGAACACGAAATGGACACTACCTAGCACCAAACTAACCCTACAGCTAGGGTATACCTATATGCATGCATCTATGAAAATAAAATATAATTTTACAAGGGTTTCATGGGATTTACCTATTGAGAATGAATCTCAATAAGAAAGGTGAGGTTGAGGGCTCTCCTTTGAATTTCAATTAATCAAAGCATTTCCAATCCTAGCTAGAAAGTCCCTACTAGCTTCCACTATGGAAGAGGGTTATGATGCAATTGATTAGGGCCAATTTGGGCTTGATTTGGATATTAGGGGAAGGAATTTGGAGAGGAATTTTTAGGGTTCTAAACAAGAAGTAAAATAGGCAAGGGGCTTTGTTAATGAGACTTTATAGGAAGGGGGCTGTTTGATGGCTACTATTGATCAATTAGGGTTAAGTTATAGGTCTAGATGAGTGGCTAAGAGTTTTCCACCCAATTCCAAGCTCTTTTATTGGTTCAACTAGCCATAGGGCTAACTTTTCCACAAATATTCTAAGAGTAATATCTTACCTAGAATATCTAAATATTACTAACCTTGGCACTTAGTAGGAATGTTTTAACCTTGATTCTAACCTCAAGACTAATCTAGGTTAGGTTAAACTTCTAGGTTAACGCTTAACTAAAAGAATAGCACAATATTTAATTAATCAAAATTATAATTTCACAAAATTGTCAAAATGACCAAAATACTCCTAGGCTAAAAAGTTGTAATTAGTCATCCTAATTACATGACTAGGCTCCCTTGGTCATGGTTAGTCTCTAGGCTTAGCAAAACTAGGGTTTAACTAGTTAATCATCAAAATCACCAATCAACATTTTAAATAGTTTTAAATTGATTAAAAATCACCAAAAATCATAATATAATTTATATATCATTATTAAATGATTATAATTATAAAATTTCAAAATTATCCTCATTTGCAAAATTGGTTGTTACAAGTCTACCCCCCTTAGAAGAATTTCGTCCTCGAAATTAAGATGATCGTACTCCTCCTAGGTCAAAGCCCCAATGAAACAAGGTCGAAGGATAACATGCAATCATAGTCCTACTGGTCGTGATTCCACAGTCTTGAACAGGATAACTATGCTATCTAGCATATCATAAGAATATCCTGACAGGTACTAATGGAAATCACACATGAAGGTGGGAGAGAAGAACAAGGAGGTTAAACCTGCTAACCCGTCACCTGCAGTGTCAGTCTCCTCGATTGCCATAGCAAAAGCTCCACCCCTCTGGGCATGGCGCTGCGCTACAGGTGCCCTAACTCCCTCTCTCTGACCCGTTCCTCCGTCATGTACGGGTGCAGTAGGGCAATCCCTGACCTGATGAGCAGCGGATCCACAGAACAAATAAACCTTCTGCCTCCTATAACAAGTCTTCCAAGCGTGCCCTGCCCTCTTGCAGTAAGCACAAGTCTACACCTTGTTGTCATGTCCTCTAGGCTGGTGTTGTGCCTGCTGAAGCTGTACGTGAGGCCTCTTGGCCGGACCTCCACTGCTACTGGATACATGAGTATCTCGACCCCTCTTCAGTTTCAATCCTACATCATCCTCTGCTGCCATAGCTCCTGCTAAGATCTCCGCGAAAGAAGCATCCCTGTCACACTTAGTCAATGACCGGACCTCTCTGATCAAACCTCTGTGGAACTTCCTCGCCTTCGTCTTCTCGCTCAGATCTTCAATGAATCTGTCCAGCCGGTAGAACTCTCCAGCATATTCCCCGACTGTCTGGCTCCCCTGAACCATGCTCTCAAATTGTGCCTCTATGCCTCCAAGTGCTACGTCTGAAAAGAACTGCTCCTTGAACAGCTCCTTGAAGGCTGCCCAAGTTTGTCCCTCAGTTCCTACTCGGGGGTCTGTCTGGTACCAGGTTCGGGCCAGGTCTTGCATCTGGCTATCTGCCGCCTCTATCTGAAGTCGGACTGGTATCTCTGCCAATCGAAATATCTCCTCTATATGCTCTATCCAGTCATCCGCATAGTGGATGCCCTCTGTACCAAGAAAATCCTTCGGATGCATCTTCTGAAACTCCTGAATACCCGGCATCCTCTGATGGCACTGATGTGTCTGTGCTAGCCCCTGGATGGTCACCATCTCTACTGTCGTCCTGACCAGCTGGTGAGCCTCGTTTATACCCTGACGGAAGTCGGCAGTCTGATGCTGCTGCTGCTGCTGGTGGGACTCCATAATCTTCTCCACAAAGTAAAACAGGTACGCAGCGTCAACCAATCCTACAGGTGGCTGCTGAAGCTGCTACTGAAACATCTCAGGAATGACTGGAGTCGTCCCCCGAACAGGTGGAGGCATACCCACAATGGCTGCAGTCGTTCCTGTCTGATCAGGAACAGAAGGTGCTACAGTCCCAGCATCCTGTCGTACTGGACGAGAGGTGGTAGACCCCTCTCCAGCGGCTGCTGTACCAGAGCGATGTGATCGTGTCTCCACCATCCTGAAGACAGATCGAACAAGGAAGTCAATACTGAGAAGGAATCGATATAATCAAATGAGGACAGTTTATTTCAAAGAAGGCAAATTAGTACGATATATAGATGGCATGATTTGAAGCAGAATTTTCCTAACTGTGATTGAGTACCTCTCCGTTAAAGCCTATCTCTCAATCCTATCGCAGGCTGTAGTGATACTCTAGTTAGAATACCACTACATAAACTCGACTTGCATGGACTACCACTAAAAACGTGTCACAACCCGCACCCAGTGTAGGGGCACGAGAAGTGGGTATGTCCAGCCTATGCCGGAGTATCGGCGGTAGAACACTGTCCTAGGTTACTATCTAATCAACAACTCACGCAATTATATAATATACTTGTCAAATCTCAACTCCGAACGGAAGACAAGTATAGATATAATGAAATCTCAATCACAGTCTAAGCACGATAAGATAACACAGAAATTTATAACTATAGACTAAACAACAACAATTATAAACTACTAAATAATAATATCTCAAACAAACTCAAATACAAACTCATATCTCGAGTTATTACAATTCAAGTTCTAAAACATGAAAACTAAACCAAGTCTACTAGCTAGTCTTCCGATCACTCCTGAGTGTCGGGGCCATAGGTAGCTAAGCCATCTCCTGCTACAATTTAAGTAGGGCAAATATCGTCAGGGAAATCATCTGTAATATTTTCAACAGGTCCAATCAGGACAGGAAGGAGTACAATTCATCAAGAAATCCTAAGTAAATGACAGAGAACTATAAAGCAGTTGTAGACAGTTGTATTGATGAACATGGCAGTTTGTACGAGTAATGATGCAGAGAACCAGTTAAGGTACAAGGGAAGTAAGGTAACTAAACAAGAGGAGAAGCATAGCAATGAAGACTGTAAAACAAGATCTAGCTGAACTAAAGTAACATGACGAGTCCAGACAGTACAATATAAGTCCAGTGTAATCCCAATGTGAGTCTAATACAAGATGAGTCCAATGTGATTCCAGTACAGTATAAGTCGAATGTGATTCTAATCATTGTTCTAATAAGGTGATTCGAATAAGGTGATACGAGTAAGGTGATACGAATAGTGATTCACATGATGATCTAACAATGATTCGAATAAATTCTCCAAGTGTGTTTTAAAATACCGAGTTCGACATGTAAACGGCTGTAGGTAATACGGCACACCGTACACTCGGCCAAGTGTGGGATGGCTATCGTTCAAATATCATTCACAGAGGGGTGATTCGAATAGGAGGATATGTCTACATGTCTAATCAGTATTTCCCCGCCCAGTCTAATACAAATGAATCCATAATCCAAAACATAAGACGAATACAAGTCCAACCAGCACATAAAGATGCGAATAGGTGGTTCGAATAGTTCGAATAGTAATTCGAATAATAGAGGCAAGACGAGTAAGTATGTGTGTTGTATACATGGATTCAGTAATAACAATACGTGTTTGTAACAAGAATCAAATAGAACTAACTAGAACTGAAGTACAGTAAATGACAATTAAATGAAAGAACTATTAGAGAATGTACTCGCCTGATACTCTGAAAAGAGTAGTATAATATCAGATTCTGCAACAGAGTCACAATGCCCTAAACAGAGGAATATAGGTTATGACATGTCCAAAATGGTAAATAAGAACATACAATGCAATCTACATGATTTTTAGGCTAATCTAGGTCAACTCTAAGTCAAACCTGGTCAACTGTCTAGGTCAAACTTGGTCTAAGTCAACTTGGTCAACTCTGGGTCAACCCAAGTCAACATCTAGTCAAACTAGGTCAATTGGTCACATTTCAGACTCAATGTTGACTTTTGGTCAACTCTAGTCAATTCCGAACTATTGGGTCAAACCTTGGTCAATTCTAGGGTTTGGTCAACTAGGCTATTTGTCAACTCTCTATATTAAAGCTAACTCTTAAGTTAACCATCTGCCAAAACCTATCTTAAAATATCGCATGCATATATATATAAAAATATATATATATATATATATATATATATATATATATATATATATATATATATATATATATATATATATACATACATACATACATACACTAGTCATTTCATATATCCTCAAAATGTATTTCATTCATATATCATGTGTAGCATAACTCATGTACACTAAGTTCAGTTGATAGAGTGGTGTGTGTAACTTAAGGTGAAAACCAAATGTGATATGAAAATAGTAGAGTGTCAATGTGTGTTTTCAGAATTTTAGAGTTTGAGGGAATAGAGAGTGAAAAGTGTGTGTGTGTGTGTATGTGTGGACAGTGGACTGAAATTAAGGTTAATAAACAACATGGCATTTGGTTGAACATTTACCATTTAAAATGTGTTTTCAGTTATCAACATTTAAGAATGAAACAAGGTATCTTAACATAGGTTAAGTTCATTGAATCTAAGGAACAAACATATGCAACTCAGGTGTGTCATTCAAACTCAGGCTTCCACTTAAATTTAGTTTTTCAGCTATCAACTAAACTCAGGAATTCAATTCAGTTTGCATTTATCTATAGCAGTTTACATTCTCAATAATCTCCATTCCAGTCTACAACATTTCATCATTCTTGAAATATCAGGTTTTAAAACATTCAATATCAGAAAATCAAAACCCAATCATTCACATATGAACTCTCAGTTAACCATTTCAGTCTTCCACATTCAATCCAACTCAGGTTTAACTTTAACCTATATCTCAGGAATACACACTAGTTCAGTCCAAATTGAGACCAATACCTAATTTCAGTTCACATGATTTAAATCTCAGGTATTTTTATTTCAGAAATCAAAACCTATTTCAGTTAACATTAAACATTAGAAAATCTCAGCTTTAACTTTTAACAGTGAAACAATATTTCACATTTCCTGAATTCTCAGGTATTTCATTTAACAGTAAATCTCAGATATTTAAACAGTGTAAATCATGTTAACAGTAGTCACACATATCCATATACAACCTAAATTCTAAACTAATTTAGCATTCAAATTCAGGAAATGGGTTCATATATTTAACTGTTAGTTTCAATAAAACCCAACTGAACTAAAAGACACTACTGATACATGAACTTTCACATTTCGAAAACCTAATTAAACCATTAAAATTTACAAACAGACATATAGGTGTGTTCTTCATGTGTTCATGTGTCTAGGGGATGTCACTCGTGTCCACTAGAGTGGACATGAAGTGTCCAAATGCATCTCAACACAGGACAGGAACCTGTGGTGCACAATTCGTGCACAAGCTCGTACAAGCGAGACATGTCCTCGTGCACACGACACGAGTCAATTCAGGACACGTGCTCGTGTACCTAAGTTTGCCCTACATAGGGCTTCGTGCCTAGGACCCTGACACGAGCCTAAGTGTCGCCGTGTCCATACGGGAAGCCCGTATCAGAGAGCAATTTGTGTGTGCACAGACTGTGTACAAAACCAGTGCGTGTAGGATTTCTCTCCCGATACGACACAAGGTGACACGAGACTCAAGGGGAGTGTTGTCAGACACTGCCCCTTGGTCTATGCCAAGTGGCAGGCCGCCACGTGGCGTTTCGTGTCCACACAGCTGATCGGGTAGCAGGACACTGTGCGGTGTCAGCGCGCGCGCGGTGCGTGTCCGTTTTGGACACAAAAATCACCCTAACTTCGACTCAGTCAAGTTGATTAGTGATCTACAATTAATAACCTAAATTTCCATTCAAATAGATTCTGAAATTAACACCATTTAATTCTCACAAATATTTCATCGAACACGTTTGTTAAATTCACTGATACGTGTTCGATACGGACATGAAATGGACACTACCTAGCACCAAACTAACCCTACAGCTAGGGTGTACCTATATGCTTGCATCTATAAAAATAAAACATAATTTTACAAGGGTTTCATGGGATTTACCTATTGAGAATGAATCTCAATGAGAAAGGTGAGGTTGAGGGTTCTCCTTTGAATTTCAATTGATCAAAGCAATTCCAATCCTAGCTAGCAAGTCCCTACTAGCTCCCACTATGGTAGAGAGTTATGATGCAATTGATTAGGGCCAATTTGGGATTGATTTGGATATTAGGGGAAAAAATTTGGAGAGAAATTTTTAGGGTTCTAAGCAAGAAGTAAAAGAGGCAAGGGGCTTTGTTAATGAGACTTTATAGGAAGGGGGAGAGGGTGTTTGATGGCTGCCATTGATCAATTAGGGTTAGGTTTTAGGTCTAGATGAGTGGCTAAGAGTTGTCCACCCAATTCCAAGCTCTTCTATTGGTTCAACTAGTCATAGGGCTAACTTTTCCACAAATATCCTAAGAGTAATATCTTACCTAGAATATCTAGATATTACTAACCTTGGCACTTAGTAGGAATGTCTAACCTTGATTCTAACCTCAAGACTAACATAGGTTAGGTTAAACTTCTAGGTTAACGCTTAACTAAAAGATTAGAACAATATTTAATTAATCAAAATTATAATTTCACAAAATTATCAAAATGACCAAAATACCCCTAGGCTAAAAAGTTGTAATTAGTCATCCTAATCACATGACTAGGCTCCCTTGGTCATGGTTAGTCTCTAGGCTTAGCAAAACTAGGGTTTAACTAGTTAATCATCAAAATCACCAATCAACATTTTAAATAGTTTTAAATTGATTAAAAATCACCAAAAATCACAATATGATTTAAATATAATTATTAAATGATTATAATTATAAAATTTCAAAATTACCTTCATTTGAAAAACTGGGTGTTACAGGATGGGACCACTAGGGTTGTGAGCAAGACTGTAAGACATATCCCAAATAGTGTTGGATATGGCCTGGAGCTGGAGGGTGGTACAGAAATCCATAGATCAAAACTGATCCATCATAAGAGCCTGAAGTGACTTAAGGGTAACGCCACTAGGAGGATGAGTAGGATGGGAGTCAACAGCTAATGGGTCAAATGAAGAAGGTGGAGCCTGAACAGTAGGAGCAGGAGTAGAACGATGATGCTCATAAAGATAAGCAGTAGCAGCATCCTCAGGACAATCCTCTAGAACAACCTCAAAGAACTGAAAAATGTACGGAAGATACATCGCATAAAGAAAATATTGCGATTTCTTGCGACACTGTTCCATAGCGGCGATGATAATCTTGGGTAGACTAAAGGAGACATGAAAGTGGAGATGATAGATAGCTAAAAGTTCTAAGTAGGAGATCTCATCAGTGGCGATATTTTTTGGAATGATGGTGGAGAATAACATTCTATGAAGATCGTAGAAGTAGTTGTACAAATGCTTAGGGCGAAGAGTGCCTTTCGGTCGAGGATTTAGTTCACATAACGCGTTACGAAAGGAATCAAAAGTTGTTCCTTCGAGAAATTGGACAGAAGTGATATCGACTAAAGCTTTCCCAGCATTAGGAATGTTAAGTATGATAGCTAAGTCATCAGCATCAAACTCAATATCGATTCCACCAAGTTTTGATTTTACTTTTCCGTTAGTGACCGATAAGTTGCAATAAAACATACGAATAACATTAGCATATATAAGAAAAGTAGATTGAACTAAATCTAGCAACTGATGATATTCAAAAACATTTATGTGATCAAAAAATAGTATAAAATTGATAGGAGCACCCGGACAAAGTTTTCTTTTATGAAAATCATTAAACAACTCATTTGATGCCTCTTGAGACACAAATATAAAATCATCAAAGATATCTCCATCGGGTTTGGATTGAGTGTAAAGAGAAAATGAAGCCACCTCATGAGGAGTAGAGGACGAACCTTCATCAACTTTCCTTTTCTTTTTTGAAGAAACAGGAATTTTAGGAGCCATAGGAAAATTAAAAGTAGTAGAGATAGTGAAAATATACCGAAATTAAGGATAAACAGTTGAAGAGAACTTCGAGAGAGCTCCAATTCCAAAGTTTGAAGGCTTAAGAGGCTTGGAGGAGGGAAAACCAAGAAGTTAGGGTTAGGTTTATTTTTGGTAGATTTGGAGGCTGTGATAAGGAAGAAGATGAAGTTTGAGGGTTTAAATAAAGAGGAGGCTTGGCTGTCCAGCTTCTGTTTGAATTCACCCAGACCGAGTTTGGTTCGAGTTCGGGTAGAACTCTGACCGAGTTCGGTCACTTGGGAATCAGAACAGATGTTGGAAAGGGTGTGATAGATTTTAACATAAATGTAAAATTAATTAGAAATAATTGTGTTGAAATAATAATTAATATTAATCAATTAATAACACATAACTCGCATTGAATATTTCGGGTTGGCTATAGGAGCCGGATCCCCGCTAGCAGTAGTTCAAAGACTAGTATACCGTGTCGCTTCAGGCAATTTACACCTATGTGATAGAAGGGCCCTTTCGGCTTATAACCAAAATATTTTCCACAAATTAATGAGTATTAATTAAATAATATTTAATTATATTACTTCAACGTCCAAAATTCCTAATTCCTTTCATATAAAATTAAAACGATTTTCAGCCAAGGGCTTAGTGAAGATGTCAGCTAGTTGATGTTCAGTGTCAACAAATTCTAAGTTAATATCTTCCTGTAAAATGTGATTTCTAAGAAAATGATGTATAATTTCTATATGTTTTGTGCGAGAGTGACATATCGAATTCTTCATGAGATTAATAGAACTAGTGTTATCGCAGTAAATAGGGATGTGATAAAATGATAGCTGATAGTCTTTCAAAATTTGCTTCATCCACAAAATTTGTGCACAACAATGTTCGGCAGATATATATTCAGCCACATTTGTTGATAATGCAACAAAATTTTGTTTCTTAGAAAACCAGGAGACTAAGGACTTAACTAGAAAATAACATGTACCACTGGTACTTTTACGATCGACTTTGCATCTAGCAAAATCTGCGTCCGAGTAATCTATCAGGTCAAACGAATCGGTTTTGGGATACAAAAGATCAGTCGTCAAAGTTGCTTTAAGGTATCACAGGATACGCTTAACGGAGCTCACATTTAATTCTTTAGGACAAGCCTGATATCGTGAACATAAGCATACATAGAACATAATGTCAAGTTGACTAGCAGTTAAATATAGTAAACTATCAATCATACCTCTGTACTTACGTATGTCATTTGGTGTACCACTTTTATCTATATCAAGCTTTGTAGATGTTGCCGTAGGTATGCCAATTGGTTTGACGTTACCCATGTCAAATTTCTTTAGCAAATCTTTTGTATATTTTGCTTGATTAATGAATATCCCTTGTGAACTCTGCTTGATTTGTAGTCCGAGGAAGAATGTTAGTTCTTCCATCATGCTCATTTCGAATTCACTCTGCATATACTTAGCAAACTCGTTACATAGCATCTCATTAGTTAATCCAAAAATGATGTCATCTACTTATATTTGTACTAATGAAATATTCTTATCCAAAGATTTTATAAAAAGAGTTGAATCAACCTTCCCTTTTGAAAAATTGTGTTCAAGCAAGATGGAACTAAGGCACTCATACCATGCATGAGGTGCTTGTTTGAGAACATAGAGAGCCTTACGAATCTTGAATACGTCATCAGTATTTTTGAAATCTTCGAAACCAGGAGGTGGTTTTACAAAAACTTCTTCTTTTATAAAACCATCACTACACCAAAATGGGCACTTAGGAACACTTTTAATATGTACCTAATATTTTTAGGAACATTTGAATATTGTTCCTAAAAGTGGCGTTGCAATTATTGGAACGGTTATAAAGCATTCCTAAATTTTGTTTGGAACGGTTATCAGACGTTCCAAAATTAGATTTTGAAACGCATATAATGTGTTCCTAAAATAATTTTGGAACGACTTTGAAACGTTCCTAAAATTAGATTTTGATACACATAATGTGTTTCTAAAGTATTTTTTGGGACGCGTTGAATTGTTTCTAACTATCAGTTTGAAACATTTTATGTTCGTTTCTAAATGTAATTTGCAACACTTTTTGTAGTATTCGTGTAGCTAGTTTGAAATGTTTTATTAGCGTTTATGTGCATTTTTTTAAGTTTCAATTTCACAAAACCACAAATATGATGATTCATGAAATTACCCTTAAAACACAACTAATGGTGCATTGCACACATTTCACTGAATCAACATCTAAGAGGTCCACTAAATTAACCAAAGTTGTCGATAATTAATACAACACAACTATAGCATATCTCAAATATTAATCGCTATAAAACGTTATTGAAAGATGATCCCAAAAGTTACAAATAATAAAATGTAGCTCGGTCGCAAAAGATAACATTTACAAATTTTAGTTCTCCAAAAGATGATCCCAAAAGTTACAAATAAAAAAATATAGCTCGATCGCATAAGATAATCTGTTTACAAATTTTAGTTCTCTAAAAGATGAACCCAAAAGTTATTCTGCAACCGAATGATGGATATTTGAACGACGACAAATAGTAGCACCTGCATACAACATTATGAAACAACTTTTAAGTTAAAATCAAGAAATCGAAGAATAAAAGACTAAGATAACAAAAATCTACTATGTTCAAGAAATTGGAGAATAGGAGACTATATAATTCAGTCTCGGTGCCAACAAACAACTCAAAACAATGAACCAAACAAACAACTCAAAACAATGAACCAAAAAATGGTATGTTAAAGTGATACCCTTATCCAGATCCAAATAAGTAGACAATTGGAAATAAATTTCTAAAACTGAATCATACCAATATTGACAGCGTACTGCATATAATTTCTAAACATTGCATTTAAACTTGAGTCTTCTAGTCTAAAGTCAAAAATCAAAATCTCTGTACGAGTCCAAGTCCAATGAACCTATATACAATCAATTAATCAAATCAATATTTGCATTTAGTCCCACATTGGCGATAAGAGACTGTATATGTAACTCTCTCTTTAATAATATTTAACCCCTCATTCCAATTCTATACTATATGCCACCATTATCTTTAGAAGTAAGGAAAATCTAGATGTTTTGAAGGTTAATACCTAGCCTTGAAATTCAATTATCAAAAGATGTCTCAGAGAAAAGCCAAGTAATGGTATTGAAATCTGTTTAATTTGTCTGGTCATGATCTTGACTTTTTGGTTGCCAATTTATATATATTTTTGCAGTAGTACTCTCTTTACTGCTTTTCCAGTATAAAATCATTAACTTATCATGTTGAGTAGTTGAGAGGTATGTCTAATTAGCCTATCTAACCAAAATAAAAACATCAGATGCCGATAACTTAAAGACCTAATTGGAACCTTCAGTTGGCCGCAGATAACCATCAAGGTTGGCCCCTGTGGTGATCATCATGTTGGATTGTATTGCATTATGAGAATGCTCTTATTACTGGAAAAATATAAAGCCAAAATGAAGTGGCTAAAGTCTGTTTTCAGCATCTGGAGATTACCATGTGCCAAAATATAAGACCAACATAAAATTTATTTGCATTTGCATTATGAGAATGCTCTTAATTGTTCATGTGCCATTGTTATAAATCTGTGAGATTACCATATTGGTGACTAAAGTCTGTTTTCAACATCTGGTAACATTATACAGGTCTCAGATTCCAAGTATCACATCTTTGATAAACAAATGACCAAAATGACCTATCATTAGTACAAATGAAATGACTACAAAATTCAAATATAACTTATAATAGTGGAAGCATACAGTAGATAACTCAAGAAAGCTAGGAGATGTATCGTTCAAGAATTCTCCTTTCTAATTTTAGAATATAAATACAAAATATATGGAAATATAGAAGTTACTAAAATGGCATCTACTAGAGAGTGATGTCAAAATAGGTTTTTGAATAGTATTGATGATGATTTTGAGACATTCACAGATTGATGATGATTTTGGACATACAGTAACCTCAAGCATATATTACAGATTTGAGACATGTACTTCCATCACTTAAATTACAACACAACGTGTGGTAGATTATGAGACATGCACAAAAAGGACCTTTGGGACCATAAATGTAGTGACCACTAGTATCTTCATGATCAGGATCCAACCACTTCTATAGTCTTTTTAGCTTCATCAGTCTTGTATCTTTAGCCTTTAAAGACTACTTTATCTACTCCTCAGTATGAGGTTTCTAGTTAGGCAAACATAATGTTTCTTCCTTTTTTTCCTTTCCTTCCTCGAGTCTATAAGCGAAGATTCATTTTCCATTTATTTGGTTCATTCGGACATTTGGGGTTCAAGCCATTTTTTTGGTTATGACACTAAATATGTTTATTGATGATCACTCTTATCTCATCTGGATTTATATGTTGAAGATATGATATAACAAGAATGTAGTATGTTTAAAACTTTTTCATTAAATATAAAAATACAACTTTACTGGGATATTAATATCTTTCGTGCTGATAATGCCTCAGAATAATTGTGCTTAAATAAGCTAACTTGAGATGAATAATAGTAAGGTTGAAAGTTATTGTACAATTCTACTGAAATTGAAACTGGATACAGAAGACATGATGTTCAGAAAAAAGGGAGATTAATTATCATGAATAATGCAAAATTGAAAATTCAATAACTATAAAAAATAAGCCAGTGCAGGGTATATACCGGATGTCCAAATTTTGCTTGTTCGGAAATTTAGCTCTCTGCTGACCTGGATAGCCTAAACATAAAATGGAAAATATAACAAACAAGAATTTTAATTATCTATTTATTATCTCAAATTTCAGAAGAAAAAAAACTTATTTGGCATAGAAGATTGTTGTTTGATAAACTCAATATAGTACTTAAACTGGAAACCAAAAATATAATTAGAATTTGGAATATGAGAACTCACTGGGGATAGAATGAAGAGCTTAATCATACAAAATGGAATGTTACAAAATAATCGCTGGTAAGAAAAGCTTTTTTTAAATAGTTGTGAACCTTTCGTCAACGCTCAGTATTGGTGCCAAAATTCCTGTTAGCTAAAACAAAGAAAGAAAAACAACATGGCGGAAGAACTGTGTGGGTAACAATAAGAAATAGAAGGCTAGCTAAATTGATAAAGAAATGATATGGAGCTGTATGGCTCAAGATTTATGTTGTACGGACATGGATTCGAAACAACACGTTTCTGACATAAACACGACTTGAGCACCTATTTGGTGTGTCCTAGTATATTTCAGAGAAGCATGGACACAACAAGAACTTTGGTGCGCTGTGCTTCTTAACTCAAGAACCATACAGAGCTCCTACACAAAAACACTAGAGAAGACTTTTTACAAACTAAACTTTACAATGATCTTAACACAATTCTCTTGTTACATCTACTACATCTGGGTTATTAACGGCACAAGGCACAAAGGATTTCTAGCGCCTAGGCGTATGACGCACGCCATTTTGAATTAAGGCGCACTTTTGTAAAAAATAAAGTAAATATGTCAAACAACTAAATGTCTTATGTGCTCAAGTATGACCATCAAAATCAAATATTCATTTGAGTTATAAAAGTAGGACTAGTACCAAACAAAACATTGCTGAATTTTGGACTACAAAATCCGATAGGCAGATCACTTGGAATTAAAGTATGCCATGTCCTGATGGACTAGCAAAATGTATAGGACAATGTACCTAAGTCATTATATTGGGGACATTCTGTAGGAATATCTACATTGCATCAACTCATGGAAGAAAAAGAAATGATGCAGAGGGAACCTGATACCACTGGATTTGATGACCCCTCCATCCAAAAGCTTAGGGTTGTAGCTAGTGGACAACAACTTATAGTTTTGCACAAGGCATTCCAAAATAACAAGTGTTCAGAACTGTGTATATCTTATACTTGTAGGATAAATTCAATAATATTAGTCATGTAGTTAAGGGAACATCCATTCCGCTGGTATAAGGTACTGTCTTTTCGTAAATCTACAAGACAAGGGTATCCAACTGTTATATCCCTATATGGAAGATTGCACTACTCACTTTCTCTTGCTTGGATTATGATATGGTCCTGCAATTAAATAGGATGAAACTTGCTATAATTTTTAGGATAAAAAAAATCAGATAGATTTTAAAAACGGTTCAATCTAGTAGTTCACTTAAAACAGAAGACAATGTAGTTGACAAAAAACTTTAAAAATAAATTCTCTGAAGGTTTCAATTTCGGTATTTGGTTGTGTACTGGAATATGGAGTTTTAAATGTATGATACGACATTAAGCATACATCATAGATTACTTGTATAAGCTTTATGTGCAAGCTGTTATAGTGGTTGGAAAGGCAAATTACTCGTATCATATCGTACTAGCATACCCATGTCTATACCTGTGCTACATAGAAAAAAAGTTATTCACCAGTGTAGCCCTTGTATATATTTTAGTACCAATGCATCCTAACATTACCCAATTAACAACCTGATGGCCTAAAAATGAAAGCTATGAAAAGGATTCAAAAGATCGTAAGAAGCAGCATTATGAAGAAGAGTTTATGTACTAAACAAAAACAAAATCATATCCATTTTTTCAAGTAAGAATTAGTCTCTGGCTCGCAGAGTAAGACAAGTTAAATGCAAAACCATATACCTTCTATAAACCTCATCTTTTAAAATACAAAGCTGCAGAGAGAGAGAACCTTTGATTGGAGGTCTGTCTGTTCCATGCTACATCTACAGCCTTGTCAACATGGGAATATGTTCATCATTTAGCGAGAAATCAATATTTTACATCTACAGCCTTCCCTGCAAAAGTAGTACTGTGAGTCATTGCTGAAATTTCCATGACCCTTGAAAAACTAAGAGGTGTATCTACTATTCTTGACAGTAACTACATAAGAGGATATGAGCTCTCTTGTCTAGAAAAACAACAACAAAACCTAAACTCAAGGCTTTGGGGTTGACATGAATACTTCTTTTCGCTCTGCTCTATTAAGGGTCATCCCTCTCAGGTATTTCATCGAAGAACTTGAGGGTAGTGGCAGCGGAAGCACATGGGTTGTCTCCTCCATGGCGGCAGAGGAGGCAGGTGAGGAGGATGTTGTTGGACATGAGGTTCTTGTTGGGCATGCTAGTGGTGAATAGGGCTATCCTACCACCCAGCCTGGAGTACATGTAGAGGAGGTGGTTGGAGGTAAACCGGTCAGAGGAGGAGCCGGAGCTGAGGATGATGCCATAGAGCTTCTGCACCTGCCTCATTGTACGGCATCCTCGGAGGAGCTAGGAGAACATGTCTAACTTTTTCGATGACGACCACCACCACACCTGCTTCATCATTCCCTCCATTTCTCTCTCTTTCTTTCTTATTTCTTTTTTTTATTTGGACGAACTAGAAAAGCATTTGGATTGTGTCGGCAGAAACTAGGGTTTATTTTAGGGGGAAGAAAGAGTTTTTTTTGGTTACAGGAAGGAGGGTTTGATTTGTGGGGGAAAGAATGGATTTCTTTTGGTTGCAGGAGGGAAAGGAAAGGGTAAGATCGGCTGTTGGAACTTGGAACACTTTGCTCAGTAAGCACGTGAGATGTATATCTGTGCATTTCAAATTTGGAACGTATTTGGTATATTATAATAGCATTCCTAAATAATAATAAAAATCCAAAAATTAAAACAAATTATATCAGGAATGCTTTTTTGTTCTAGAACACCTTTATTCTGTTACAGCTACTAGGTACAGACAATAGGTGTTCCAAATTGAAAATTGCTTGGTGTTCCAAAATGACCATTTTGGTGTAGTGCATTTAGAAAAGCACTTTTGGCATCCATTTGAAAGAGTTTAAAACCATGAAAACTTGCAAAAGTACAAAGTATACAAATGGACTCTAGTCTAGCAACTGGAGCATACGTCTCATCATAGTCAATGCCTTCTTCTTGATTATAGCCTTGAGCTACTAGACGTGCTTTATTGCGTGTGACTAAACCATTCTCATCTAATTTATTTTGGAATACCCATTTGGTACCAATGATCGGACGATCAATAGGTCTGGGAACGAGTTTCCACACTTGATTCTGTTCAAATTATTTTAGTTCCTCTTGTATTGTAGAAATCCAAAATTTATCATTAAAAGCTTCTAAAACATTTCTAGGTTCTATTTTGGAAATAAATGCAATATTAGCTACTATTTCTCTTGTGCTTGAGCGAGTACTTACACCCTTAATACATTACCTATTACCAGTTCTTTCGGATGGTCTGGCGTGAACCATAATCATTTCGATAGACTCTCCAGATAGGACGTAGATGGTGTATCTTCTGATATTCTTTTGGAGGGAGTTTTCTCTTCTTCATTGTCACTATCTTCATCGCGTTTACTGTTTAGCTCATCGAATGTGACATTTATTAACACTTCAACAACGAGTGATCTCTTGTTGAATACTATGTATCCTTTACTTTTTGTTGCATAACCCAAGAATATGACCTTATCAGCTTTTTTGTCGAATTTTCCTAAGTCGTCTTTTGTATTCGAAATAAAACATCTACAACTAAAGACCTTGAAATAGCTGATGATTAGGAGTTCTATTAAACCATAATTCATAAGGAGTCTTTTTATAGATGGGTCTAATCAGAACTCTATTCAGAACATGGCATGCTGTATGGACTGTTTCTGCCCCAAAAATACTTTGAAATATTATACTGGTTAAGCATAACTTTGGCCATATCACCAAGAGTTCTATTCATCCTCTCCACAATGCCATTCTGTTGAGGAGTTCTGGGGTAAGAGAATTCATGTGATAACCCATTCGAATCACAAAACGATTTAAACTCATGGTTATTGAATTCTCCTCCATGATCAATTCGTATCCGAGTAATCATGAATCCTTTCTCATTTTGCACCTTTTTACAAAAAGATACAAATTCAGAAAAGGCCTCATTCTTATTTGCAAGAAAGTAAACCAAAGTATACCATGAATAGTCATCAACTATCACATAGGCATATAGCTTACCGCCAAGACTAGCGACTCTACTTGGTTCAAATAAGTCTATGAAGTAATTGCAAGGGTCTAGAAATACTTACAATGTTTATTGATTTGAAAGATGATCTAGATGCCTTGTTCCTTTCACCTTCGGCATAGACCATATATTTTTAAAGGTTATTTCAGGTAAGCCTCTTACCAGTTTCGTAGGGGACAATCTTGCAATAGTGTCTATGTTTGCATGTCCAAGACGCATATACCATATCCAGCTTTCGTCTTGAGTTGTGAACAAACACTTCCCTGTATTGTTAGTCTTCTCTAACAAATATAGTACATATATATTGTCCTCTTTTATTCCCTCAAAGGATCTTATTCCAGAAGATTTATCATAAACAAATATTTATTTTTAACAAAATTAATTCAATAACCATGATCAGTCAGTTGACTAATACTTAGTAGGTTATGTTTTAATTCTGATACTAGGTATACATCTTTAATAATAGGTGAGGGAGAAGTACCTATGTCACCAATTCCAATGATACATCCTTAAAGATTATTCTCAAAGGAGACATAGCCTTCTTTCTTCATCGATAGAGTTGCAAACAATTTGTTATCACCTGTCAAGTGCCTGGAGCAACCACTATCGAGTATCAACTTGCTTTTAGTGGAAGGAGGAAGGTCCACCTACGACACAAGTTAAAGATGTAACCTTTGGTACCCACTTTCTTGAGGATCCTGATGTGTTAGTTTTTGGAACCCATACATATACATTAAGATCTACTAGCTTTCTAATTTTACACTGGTGTGTTATGTATCCTTTTAAACCACAATAGTGACATGTAGCAAAAGTGTTAGTGCTAGGTGTAGTTCGAAGATCATGTATATGAGTTTTTGAAGATGTATGTGCTTTCTTATTGTGTGGAAAGGTATACATATATGCTTAGCTTCTAACAGTTCTAGCAGTGTTGGTCGTGTTGTTTATGTGTTTAGCCATATGACTTGTGTTTACCTGAGCTTTAGGTTTAACAACATTTTTGCCTAGTTTGATCTCTCACTTTTTAGAGATGTCACAGGCTTCATTGTACTTGGCCGTGAGTGTATCTACTCTCTGAGCAGCAATGTTGTACTTTATTTTCTCTAGTTCATATAGATCGTTAAGTTTTGCATTTGTTTGATTCGCTTTCTCAAGCTTTTCAAGAGTTTCATGTAAGCTTTACTTTACGGAAGTAATCTCATTGGTGTCATTAGAAGAATCTTTCATATCTTCTAGCATTCTAGATTGCTTTGAAAACTCAGATTGTACAAATTTTAGCTCTTTCTTAGCACTTTTGTACGTATCTATCATTTTTCTTTGATCTTCTAATAGATCAGTAAAAGCATCAGTCAATTCATCAAATATAAATTCTTTATAAAGAGAGTTTGATATTACCTTAGCATCTGCAGCCATGAAACATAGGTTTGCTGTGTTACGAGGCTTCTCTTCTTCTTTTTCAGAATCACTAGCTTCACTTTCACACCAGATGCTAGTATTGGTATAGTTTCTAGTTGAAGACCTTTTCTTGCTTGTCTGATCATGTCTGCTTTCCTTCCTTATGACATGACAGTCTTTCTTGATATGACCTATTCTTTTACAGCTGAGGTAGATAGGTTCTTCATCGTCTCTAGAATCTTTCTTCTTCTTACTTGACTCTCATATCTGAGGAATCTTTTGAAGTTTCTTGTCATGAGGGCCATCTGTTCGTTGTCTGAGAAGTCTGTCTCACTTTCACCATCTGAGGTTGTCTTGTGGTTAGCTTTGAATGCTATCGCCTTCTCTCTTAGATTTGACTCTTCGAAATCTTTAAGGCTAGCTCATGCATCATAAGCTTTCCCATAAGGGTTTTAAGAGACATGATCGTGAGATCATTTCCTTCAATAATGGTCGTCGCTTTAGGATTACAGTTCTTGGTTAGCCCGCGAAGTACCTTCTGAATCTTCTTATGATTGTTGTATTCTTTTCCAAGGGAAGAAGGATTACCAATGTCTAAGAATCGAGTAAACATATTTGTGATAGTCTCATTAGGCTTTATTTTGAAGGCCTCATATTCTTGTGTTAGTCGTGAGATTTTGGACTCCTTCACTTGTGAAGTACCTTCATGAGTAACCTCAAGAAGCTTCCAAACCTCGTAAGACGTGACACTTGTAGAAACTCTATTGAACTCAGTTTTATCTACAGCACAAAATAAAGTATTGATGGCTTTTGCATCAAGACTAGCTTGTTTCTTTTCATTGTCGGTATATTTGTCGAATGGTTTTTCTACTAGAATACCCTCTACCTTAATAGGTAGTAGTAGTTTCTTATATCCATTCATGACAATCGACCATAAATCAAAATCAAGAGACTTGAGAAAAAAGCTCATACGTGTCTTCCAATACGTATAGTTTATGCCATCGAATAGGGGTGACCTATTTGTTGATTGACCTTCACCATTGATTGGATATAGGGATGCCATACCTCAAGGAGTTTTTAATCCAACTAGAGATAAAATGTGCTCTGATACCAATTGTAGGATAGATGGCCCTTTTAGAGGGGGTGAATAGAGTGCAGCAGAAAATAATTATCAATTAGAAATCTATGCAGGTGAAGCAAATGATTAAACAAACTTAAATGCAAGTAAGCAGTAAATAGTAGAGGCAAGAAAGCAATACGCAGACAGAACATGTTTATACTGATTTCCCTCTGAGAGGACTAGTCCAGTTCGCGAGAACTCTTACTCACTATAATCAACTATTTTGAATAGAGATTACACTGCGTGCTTTACTCCGAAGAACATGCCAACTTTAATACCGTCGTGTTTTTACCCGAAGCCCGTGATTAAACTTCAACAATACCTTTCTGAGAAAAGATTTTATACGCCAAGCTTTGTACAACTCGAATACTCCTAATCGGAAACCATCGGCACTAGAAGGATCGAAGTTGTCTTAGAAATTTGAAGATTGAAGCTTTGTAAATGCAATAGAAAGCTTAAGAATATAGATAGAGAAGATGAAGATTCAATAAGTGAATAGAAATAGGAATTTCTTCTCCTTTTATAGGAATTTTTGAGAAAGAGTTCGGTCAGAACTCGGTAGGCTAACGTTCATAATTTTGAACGTTGGTGATTCGAAAGAATAAGAAAAGCTGCTGACCAAGAGTGATTCCAGGTGATCGAGTTCAGTCCGAGTATGGGCAGAACTTTGATCGAGTTTGGTTACCAGAATCCTGGTCAACCTGAATTGGTTTTTGGTTTTGGGTCTGAGTTTGGTTTTGGATCTAAGTTTTGTTTGGGTCAGGAAACGAATCAAAGATAGTTTTTAGGATTGAACTTCTAAATGCCAGTGTTTCTGTAGTGCCCCGAAATTCGTGATACGTATTTTATACGTGATCGTATTTCTGACCAGTATTTTTCATTTTTCTTGACCAGTTAAGTTGTGGTATATTTCATACTTAGCATTGTAGTTTAATTGTCATTTATCATTCCTGGATTAATTCTGATTAATGGAGCTTGGTTTTATTTGGATAGGAATTGGTTTGGTTTGGTTTATTATGCATTGGACCATCTTAGCTAACCTCCACCCTTAACACAACTTATCCTCCCCCATTAAAATCCCCACCTAACACTCTCTCTCCTCATTATTTTTCCTCCATTAATTCTTCTTCTTCTTCCTCCACACAACTCTCCAACCCATTAGGCAAGTGCACCTTGCCATCACATGAGAACCACTTTTTATTTGTCCATTAGCTAGATTAGGCCATGGAGATCAACATTAGAACTTGGAATTTTGTGATTTGGAGTCTCCATTGTTCTAGATCTAAATTTTAGTTATTTTCGGAATTCCTTGGTTTTGATCTATTAAACTTTGATTTTAGCTTGTTTTGATGCTTCCATGTGGAAGAGAATTCAATTTTACTCAAGTTAGAACTTTAAAAATCTAAATTTGGTTTTGATTTGGCTAAGTTGTGAAGATTTGAACTTGGTGTTCTTGAGAGTTCAGCCATGGTGGAGCTCTCGGCCACTGCTTTTTAGCATCTGGCCGATTGCGCACTATTCCCTGGCCTGCGCTCTTTAGTGCAAGGCCATTTGCGTACCCTGACCAGTGCTCTTTAGCGCATGGCCATTTGCGCAAGATCCTTGGCCAGTGCTTTGCGCTGCGCTGGATTGCGCTGGCGCAGGCCAGCCATGCGCAAGCCAGCCATGCGCAAAGTAACCCCTGTGCAATCGACCATTGCGCAATCCATCTCTGCGCAACCAACTCCTGCGCAGTCTACCTTCTGCGCAATCCATCTGTGCGCCATCTGCCCCTGCGCACTTGGCACCCTGCGCAGTTGGTACTCTGCGCAGCTCACCCTGCGCACTTGGCACCCTGCGCAGTGCATACCCTGCGCAACCTACTTGTCTATGATGAATTTGATATTTCATGATCTTGGCTCTTCTTTAGTCCTATTTTATATTAGTATTTTATTAGGTATTTTACGCCCATTTTATATCCTTACGCCTTTTGGCATGAACTTGATTTTGCTTAATATATTGGAATGACTATTGTACATGGCACGGTATGACAAGGAACTAGCATAACATGACAGTGGCCCGTCGTGGCGCACTCCTGACAAGTATCAGGACATGAATTATCTTGATAACTTGATAGTGGCCCGTGGCGGCGCACTCCTGACTTGACATGACTTGATAACTTAGCTTGACCTGTCTTGACACCGTGCGTGTTCCTGCTTGCTTGTGCAATCCACTCGTATTGTCTTGCATCATGTCTAGGACGTGACTCCCTGGTTCCCACGGTCAGGGATTCATACTGAATCTGGCTAGGTTAATGACTAGATTGATCAATTAGTTCATGGAGAATTTTCCAGTTACCTGTTGCCCCTTTGGTCCCGGCCTTATATATATATACATGGGATTTGTTGCTATCCGTCGAGATGAGCGCACTTCCAGCCCGCCGTCGAGCGTGGTACCTTAGGACACATGTATCTTACTACAGTGCGTCTGCTATATTATGCTATCTTTTCCTTTTCTTGCTGGGAGCATTCAGGTAGTAACAAACAGGTAACCGGACTTGGAATTCTTATTGCATCTTGTTAGTAATCAGGTCTGTGATAACCCTAGTTAGTTAAAGTATTAAGCCGTAGTACTTGCTTGGCCGTGATTGATTGAATGGAGTCTAGTCCCTCTTGTCCTGTCCTGATCCTGTGCAAGGTCATGACATGACATGATTACTCGTGCTTTACCTTAATCATGTTTAATTGCAAGTCTTGAATTCGCGTATTTTATCTTGCCGATAAATGGTGGGAGAAACCAAGTTCCGTTCAGACGAAGGGTTACAACCCCGGTCCTTGTTTGGTTTACGGGTTGTAACCTGGCTATTTGAATAGTCCCATGGTCATCTCATCGTATATCATCCTGTCATGCCTTTCCATATGTTCTGTCTTTTATCGATTCTGTACAAGATTTGTCTTTTATATCTAACTATCATGCCTTTTTCTTAAATTACTGTCTCTTATTATGTAATTATATTATTGTGCTGATTGCTGGCTTTGTTCTTATTTCGTGGCCTCCTTTGTGGCACTTGCTCTTTCTGGGGTCTGACCCAGCTGGTTTTGTATGGCCAGATACCGGAGCAGCAGCAAAGGATCTACCTGCTTTCCAGCCCGATGGTGAACACTAGACGGAACCCGGACAACGAGTGGGTTTTCTCTTTTTGTTTCTCCCACTGTATTGTTAACTGATATTCTTTTGAGGCGTTTAGCCGACGAGCACTTGTTAGCTCGATGCACTTTACTTTCTGTCTGCCTACGGGCTGTAATCATGATTGGCAACTCGAGGTTGATCATGTATGACTTAACTCTTGCTAGTCCTTACATTTTGTACGACTAGCTTCATGATCATCTGGATATGTAATGTTTGGGACGCCTTACAATTGTATATTTGGTGGTCTGATATCTTGTTACTATCATTACTTGTTGAGATTGAGACAATAGCTTGATTTGATCCTAAGAGACTGATGGTTTGTAGCGTACCCTCACATAGCTAGACAGCCGTGACCGTATAGTGGGATGGTTGCCGTTCCGTTATACGTAGCTGGCTGTGCACGTCCCCGTTCTTCAGTATTCTGGTTCTGGGGCGTGACACGGTTTAAGTGGTGGCCCATGCAGGTCTTGTCAATCAAGAAATGTGAGGGTTTACCGGATAGATGTCTCAATCTGTACTCGCCTTTGATCTCCACTCGTAATTCTTATCTCCTTGGATTCCTGACTTGATAACATGCTTGCATCATTGTTCCATCCTGGTCCTTCCTTAATATCCCTGATGTCATTTGCTTCAGTGGCATCATTCCTGTTGATCAGCCAGAAGGAGCTCAGCCAGCAGCCCAGCAACAGCAAGAAGATCAAGATCAGTCCTCAGCAGCCGCCTCCCGAGCCATACCTCCTGGAGAACCAGTGTCCCCAGTCCAGCCAGTTCAGCCAGCAGGATCAGAGGATGGGGCCTTGATAGGGCTCATCCGTGAGTTGATTGCGTCTCAGGATCGTCGAGGTGATGCCTTGCAGCAAGCAGTACAAGAAGCTCTGAACAGAAGTGGTCCTCGAGGGAACAGTGCGGTCAACAATTTCAAGCGCCTGAACCCTCCCTTCTTCGACGGCAGCGAGGATGCTATTGCTGCAGATGCCTGGCTACAGGACATTGAAGTGATCTTAGAGGCAGCCAGGACCCCTGAAGCAGAGAAGGTGGCGGTGGTGCGCCTGCAGTTACTGGATCTAGCCCGCAGCTGGTGGGCTATGCAAGCAGCGAGTTTGGGTACGCCTGTCATGTGGGCGGTATTCAGTGATATGTTCCAGACCAAGTACTTTGACGCAGTGGCTAGATATGACCTGCAGACCAGGTTTAGTAATCTCAGGCAGATGAGCAGGACGGTCGACGGATATGCGGCCGAGTTTTCAAGGTTGAGTCGGTTTGCTCCCACCTTGGTGGCAACCGAGCTAGACAGAGCACAGCGATTCCAGCAGGGGCTCCATTTGGAAATCATATTGGCAGTCGAGCAGTTCGAGCACACAACTTTTGATGCCGTCTTGCGAGCAGCGAGGAGGCATGAGTACACTTCCCGAAGGATAACGGACCGGACCGGAGATCGGAAGCGGTCTCACGACCAGATGAACCAATCGTCAGCACCGGCCCCAGCAGCTAGGGCCTTGACCATTGGAGCTACGAGGATAGATTCGGTCACCTCCTTACAGCATTCTGCTCCGATCTATCCCCAGCAACGGAAGCAGAAGCAGTCTTCCGCAATGGGCTGCACTCATTGCGGGAAGCCAGGGCACGTTGTTTCTGAATGCCGTAGAGCACAGGGGTTGTGCTTGGCTTGTGGAGCACCGGACCACATGATAGGATCTTGCCCGTTCAGAAATAGATCATCGTCGACAGTAACTAGTCCCTCGGTTATGGGACCAGCACCAGCACCAGCACCAGAACCAGCTCCAGTTCACCAACCACAGCAGCTTCCATTCCCGGGTCCATTGCCGACTCAGGCCCAGGCCTTCCAGCAGCAGAGGCCTCAGTAGTTCGCTCTGGCCCAGGCCCAGATCCAGAATCGGCCGAGAGGTATATGTGTCCTCTCATCTTGCTTTTCTACCGTCGTTATGAGGGCACATGTCATGTTCCATGTGTCCTAACTACAACGGTATATCCCGGACCCGAGCCATGTCCTAGATCATTCGAAAACGGTTATTGGTACCAACCTTTTCGTATGAGGAGAGGCCCATGTCCCTGTTTGACCAAAGAGAGAGACCTCAAGCGCAAGACTATCAGTTAAGTCCATGTTGCTTGAGTTCGTCGCTCCTTGGAGAGTCAAACGTGGGAGTGTGAGGATGATATCCGATCACGTTATCCCAATCGGTTTGGCTCGTGAGGTGTAATATCTTCCTTATGCCTTGCACTTCGATTCCTTGCTTGCATGTATGATTGTATGATTGATTGGTAGCATAGATTGCTTGCGATAGTATAGCCGTCCCGACATCTCTAGCCTCTTGATTAAATTCCGAGGACGGAATTATTTTAAGGTGGGTAGGATGTAGTGCCCCGAAATTCGTGATACGTATTTTATACGTGATCGTATTTCTGACCAGTATTTTTCATTTTTCTTGACCAGTTAAGTTGTGGTATATTTCATACTTAGCATTGTAGTTTAATTGTCATTTATCATTCCTGGATTAATTCTGATTAATGGAGCTTGGTTTTATTTGGATAGGAATTGGTTTGGTTTGGTTTATTATGCATTGGACCATCTTAGCTAACCTCCACCCTCAACACAACTTATCCTCCCCCATTAAAATCCCCACCTAACACTCTCTCTCCTCATTATTTTTCCTCCATTAATTCTTCTTCTTCTTCCTCCACACAACTCTCCAACCCATTAGGCAAGTGCACCTTGCCATCACATGAGAACCACTTTTTATTTGTCCATTAGCTAGATTAGGCCATGGAGATCAACATTAGAACTTGGAATTTTGTGATTTGGAGTCTCCATTGTTCTAGATCTAAATTTTAGTTATTTTCGGAATTCCTTGGTTTTGATCTATTAAACTTTGATTTTAGCTTGTTTTGATGCTTCCATGTGGAAGAGAATTCAATTTTACTCAAGTTAGAACTTTAAAAATCTAAATTTGGTTTTGATTTGGCTAAGTTGTGAAGATTTGAACTTGGTGTTCTTGAGAGTTCAGCCATGGTGGAGCTCTCGGCCACTGCTTTTTAGCATCTGGCCGATTGCGCACTATTCCCTGGCCTGCGCTCTTTAGTGCAAGGCCATTTGCGCACCCTGACCTGTGCTCTTTAGCGCATAGCCATTTGCGCAAGATCCTTGGCCAGTGCTTTGCGCTGCGCTGGATTGCGCTGGCGCAGGCCAGCCATGCGCAAGCCAGCCATGCGCAAAGTAACCCCTATGCAATCGACCATTGCGCAATCCATCTCTGCGCAACCAACTCCTGCGCAGTCTACCTTCTGCGCAATCCATCTGTGCGCCATCTGCCCCTGCGCACTTGGCACCCTGCGAAGTTGGTACTCTGCGCAGCTCACCCTGCGCACTTGGCACCCTGCGCAGTGCATACCCTGCGCAACCTACTTGTCTATGATGAATTTGATATTTCATGATCTTGGCTCTTCTTTAGTCCTATTTTATATTAGTATTTTATTAGGTATTTTACGCCCATTTTATATCCTTACGCCTTTTGGCATGAACTTGATTTTGCTTAATATATTGGAATGACTATTGTACATGGCACGGTATGACAAGGAACTAGCATAACATGACAGTGGCCCGTCGTGGCGCACTCCTGACAAGTATCCTGACATGAATTATCTTGATAACTTGATAGTGGCCCGTGGCGGCGCACTCCTGACTTGACATGACTTGATAACTTAGCTTGACCTGTCTTGACACCGTGCGTGTTCCTGCTTGCTTGTGCAATCCACTCGTATTGTCTTGCATCATGTCTAGGACGTGACTCCCTGGTTCCCACGGTCAGGGATTCATACTGAATCTGGCTAGGTTAATGACTAGATTGATCAATTAGTTCATGGAGAATTTCCCAGTTACCTGTTGCCCCTTTGGTCCCGGCCTTATATATATATACATGGGATTTGTTGCTATCCGTCGAGATGAGCGCACTTCCAGCCCGCCGTCGAGCGTGGTACCTTAGGACACATGTATCTTACTACAGTGCGTCTGCTATATCATGCTATCTTTTCCTTTTCTTGCTGGGAGCATTCAGGTAGTAACAAACAGGTAACCGGACTTGGAATTCTTATTGCATCTTGTTAGTAATCAGGTCTGTGATAACCCTAGTTAGTTAAAGTAGTAAGCCGTAGTACTTGCTTGGCCGTGATTGATTGAATGGAGTCTAGTCCCTCTTGTCCTGTCCTGATCCTGTGCAAGGTCATGACATGACATGATTACTCGTGCTTTACCTTAATCATGTTTAATTGCAAGTCTTGAATTCGCGTATTTTATCTTGCCGATAAATGGTGGGAGAAACCAAGTTCCGTTCAGACGAAGGGTTACAACCCCGGTCCTTGTTTGGTTTACGGGTTGTAACCTGGCTATTTGAATAGTCCCATGGTCATCTCATCGTATATCATCCTGTCATGCCTTTCCATATGTTCTGTCTTTTATCGATTCTGTACAAGATTTGTCTTTTATATCTAACTATCATGCCTTTTTCTTAAATTACTGTCTCTTATTATGTAATTATATTATTGTGCTGATTGCTGGCTTTGTTCTTATTTCGTGGCCTCCTTTGTGGCACTTGCTCTTTCTGGGGTCTGACCCAGCTGGTTTTGTATGGCCAGATACCGGAGCAGCAGCAAAGGATCTACCTGCTTTCCAGCCCGATGGTGAACACTAGACGGAACCCGGACAACGAGTGGGTTTTCTCTTTTTGTTTCTTCCACTGTATTGTTAACTGATATTCTTTTGAGGCGTTTAGCCGACGAGCACTTGTTAGCTCGATGCACTTTACTTTCTGTCTGCCTACGGGCTGTAATCATGATTGGCAACTCGAGGTTGATCATGTATGACTTAACTCTTGCTAGTCCTTACATTTTGTACGACTAGCTTCATGATCATCTGGATATGTAATGTTTGGGACGCCTTACAATTGTATATTTGGTGGTCTGATATCTTGTTACTATCATTACTTGTTGAGATTGAGACAATAGCTTGATTTGATCCTAAGAGACTGATGGTTTGTAGCGTACCCTCACATAGCTAGACAGCCGTGACCGTATAGCGGGATGGTTGCCGTTCCGTTATACGTAGCTGGCTGTGCACGTCCCCGTTCTTCAGTATTCTGGTTCTGGGGCATGACAGTTTCCAACTCACAATATAATCTAGACTCAATAAAAGAAAAATACAGAATAAATATGAAAAAAATTACGGAGGTGAATTCTCCGATCTTCGGTTTCTTTTTATATCAAGTTCGGAGTTTTAAGTCAATTATCGAAATCGGTTTGAACATGGCTTAATAGGCCAACATGAGACTTCTCCGGGGCTTGCTAGGGTTGAGGGGTCTCTTGGAGTCATTGTAGAGGTGGTGGAAGGCCTATAAGTGGTTGGGACAAGGAAGAACAACAGCAACGAACATATGGTTCGACTGGTAGTTGGCAGCTAGGAGAGGCTGTGAAGGACTCAGTTTTGGGTGGTTTAAAGGGGGTGGCCGATCCTATTATATGGTTATATATATAAGAAAAGGTGGGATAGAGGGTTAGCATTTGATAGAAATTGGTTTAAAGAAGTTTGGTTTGGTTTTGGTAATCTAATCAATAGATATGGCTAGGTGTATTTCAATAGATTTAGTTGGTTTAATTCCAAAATAGGAAAATATATATTGAGTTGTTTAATATTGGTTCCAATCAATATTGGCTGCTCTTTAATTGATATAAATTAATCTAAAATGAATCTCCTAGGTTAGGGCAACCTAGAATAGGCTCTAAGAATCCTAGTTTGACTAGTTTTGGACCGGTAGAATTATTCTAGTTGAAATAGGTTCCGAAAGTCTATTAAATGGGTCTTGTCTGCCATTTGAATATAAGTAGCACATGAAAACTCAATTGAGTGGGACACTAGTGGCACGCGTATAGTATTCTCAAAATAGATCAAAACCATAAATTGTGTTGAAAGACTTGGGTCAAGATTGGGTCCCCAATTAAAATTGAAAAAAAAACAATATTACGATAGATATTAGAAGTAATCTTTGACCCAAAAATTTTACAATAAAAATAGAGCACAAAGAAACATGTTTGAGTGGGACATGATATGCCTAGATTAAGGTGTACTCATCTATATCATGGATATGAAATTGGTTTTGAGAGGATGTCTTTTGTTGTGGTCCTAAAATCAAATCTACGAAAATGGATATTTAATGATCAAAATAATATTAGGAAAGGTATATAATAATAAATATATTAAATAATAGTAAATAAAATTAAACCTAAAAAGTTCAGGGGGCTTAAAGACATCAAGTTTTGTTTTTTCTGATGGTATAAGGAAGAATAATATTTATGTTTTCTATATGCAGCAAGATGCTAATAATGTAGACATGTGTCTTTATTCCAACAAAGATGAGAGCTGGTTATAGCATATGCGTCTCATCCATGCCAGTATGAACACTCTTACAAGACTTTCTTCGAAAAATTTAGTAAGAGGCTTGTCGAACATAACATTAAAGAAAGATATGGTATACGCTGAATGTGAAAAATATAAGGCTACCAAATCTTCTTCTAGATCTATAAACGTTGTAAGTCCCTCCGGACCCCTTCAATTATTACAGTTGAATATATTTGGAGCTAAATGAATCGCCAGTCTTAGCGAAAAGCTATATGCATATGTAATTGTTGATGATTTTTTAAGGTATACATGGGTTTATTTTCTTCCAAATAAAAATGAGGCATTCTCTGAATTTGTTTCTTTCAGTAAAAATGTTCAAAATAGAAAAGGCTTCATGATTACTCAAATATGATGTGATTATGGTGGCAAATTCAAAAATGCTGATTTTAAAACTTTTTATGATTCAAATTATTATTTTGATGAATTTTCCTGTCCTATAACTCCCCCACAAAGTGGTAGCGTGGAGCGGAATAATAGGACTCTTGGTGATATGGCAAGAGTCATGCTAAATCAATTTAGTCTTCCGAAATATTTTTAGACAGAAGCCGTGAATATATCTTGCCACGTTTTAAATCGGGTACTAGTTCGACCTATTTCAAAGAAGAACCCTTATTATCTTTGGTTTGGAAGATCTCCATCTATTTCGTATTTTAGAGTTTTGGTTGTAGTTGCTTTATTTTAAATACCAAGGATAACTTGGGTAAATTTGATTCTAAAGCTGATGAAGGTATTTTTCTCGGATATGCTGCTAAAGGTAAGGGTTATAGAGTATTCAAGAAAAAAACTATGATTGTTGAAGAATGTATTAACGTAACATTTGTTGAGCTTAACAGCAAATTGTCTAGTGACAGTGATGATGTAGATTCCAGTGCACATCCAGCAAAGCACCAAAAGACTCTACCAGACCAAGTTATCTAGAAAGTTTGCCAAAGAAGATGACGTTCATACCTGATCATCCAGAAGACTTGGTCATAGGTGAGGTATCAAAAGGAGTAAGTACTGATTTGTAACTAGAGATGTCATTGCAAATGTAGCATTTATTTCTCAAATAGAACCTAAGAATGTAGAATAAGTATTTAATAATGAGTTTTGGATCTCTGCTATGCAAGAGGAACTTAACCAATTCAAGAGAAACCAAGTCTGGGAATTAAACCTAATGACGTCTCTAAAATTGTTGCCAAATGGGTATTCCAAAACAAACCCAATGAGGACGGATAAGTCACACGTAACAAAGCTCGTCTTGTTGCTCAGGGTTATAATAAAAAAGAAGGAATTGATTATGACGAGACATATGCTCCTGTTGTAGACTAGAGTATATTCTAATGCTTTATCCTTTTGCGAATTTTTACGATTTCAAATTATTTCAAATGGATGTTAAAAGTACTATTTTGAATGGTTTTATAAAAGAAGTTTTTGTAGGTGAACTCCCTAGTTTTGAAGATTTCAAATTACCAAATCACATTTTCAAGCTACGGAAGGCTCTGTATGGACTCAAACAAGCTCCACGTGCTTGGTATATGATCGCCTCAGTTCTTTTCTACTTGAAAAATATTTTTCAAAAGGAAAGGTTAACACAACACTGTTTATAAAAGCACAAGATGACACCATTTTGTTAGTGCAAATTTATGTTGATATTACATTTGGATGTACTAATGAACAAATATGCATGCAAAGAGTTTGCTAATTGTATGCAAAGTGAATTCGAAATGGGCATGATGGGAGAACTCACCTTCTTTCTTGGAGTACAAATAAGGCAACTTCACAAGGAATATTCGTCAATCAAGCGAAGTAAACAAAGGAATTTGCTAAAGAAATTTGATCTCAAAAATGTCAAACCGATCGGTACTCCAATGACTACTTTAAAAAAGCTTGATCTAGATGAAAACGGCAAACTAGTTGACCAATATAAGTATCGAGGTATGATAGGTAGTTTATTATATTTAACTGCTAGTCATCTCAATATTATGTTTAGTGTTTGTTTGTATGCTAAATATCAAGCTAATCCAAAATAATCGTATTTGTATGCAGTTAAGCGTATCTTTCTGTACTTTAAAGGCACTTATTTGGTAGGCTTATGGTATCCTAAAACAACATCTTTTGACCTGATCAGTTATTCGTATGCTAATTTTGTCGGATGCAAGGTTGATTGAAAAAGTACAAGCAACACTAGCCATTTCTTGGGAAAAGCTTTAATATCTTGGTTTAGTAAGAAGGAAAATTTTGTTACATCACTACAAAAAAAAATAACATTTTGACTGTTTATTTTTTGACGGTCGTGAAAAACTGTCAAGGAAAGGGGTTATCTTGACAGTTTTAGACTTACGTTAAGAAAGGACCCATTTTATGTCAATTTAGTAATTTTATAGCCTAATAGTTGACAATTTTAGAGGATCTGTCAAGAAACATCATTTTATTTATTGACGGTTCGGTAATAACCGTCAACTATTATATATGCGAGAAAATTATCGCACACATTTCAGTTGTCATTTTAGTAATTTTTTGAAAGAATTTTTCTATTGGAGATCTTTGTGACGGTTTAATATTAGAAAAACCATTTTTAGGGATGAAGAGCTTTCGATTCATTTCAAACAATAACTCTTCTATCCTCTCTCCCAAACTCTTATGAATAGGCCCCCGCTGCCACCATCGTCATTATTCCCTCTTTCTTCTTCCCCTCCATCTTCTTGTTCTGAGGCCGACGAAGAAGAAAAACCATAACCCTAATTTTGTCCTCCTTCCCTGCTGGGAGCCTTTCGAGCACGAAATCCTCCCGATCTCAAGCTCCTCTTCCCCGACAGGCCCTAGCCCTAGTCTCTCTCCAGGACCAGCTCCTCCTACGTCGGATCCCTGACTCCAGCCACTTCTTCGTTGAAGCCGTAGCAGAGTCCTTCCAGATCCCCCTGCCAACGTTGCGTTCATCCTCGAGGTCCTCGCCTTCGTCCTCCCGCTGACATTGACCGTCAGATATCTGACAAGGAGGCTGGCATCCTCAACCTGGTACTATTCCTATACATGCATGGGTACAAGAGGCTCGGGCCAAGGGGTCACAAGGATTCGGCCGCCATGGTGGACGTATGGATGTTCCTAAAGTAAGGACTCTAGACCGGAAAGGACTTCTACATTTATAGGTGCACTATTTTGTTGATAACTCATTTTTTATGGATTTACAGAAGTAGGCCAAGATGACATGTTTCTCATCTCCTTTGTGATATATAGTGTTGTATCTCAAAAGTTTGACGTTTAGCCAAATTTGTCGCTAGAAATGTTTCATGATCCCAACAGCAACATCGTCTAGTTTAGATTTGATTCAATTTAAACTGAATTTATTTGATGTGTCATGTATAGGTGCCTAAATGCATTGATAAATTAGCACAAGTAGGCATCAAGATATATGCAATTACTGGTGATAAAATGGAGACTGCTATCAACATTGGGTAAGTTAAAATTATTACCACTTAGAAAGTTTTGATATGTCAATTATGTTGTTATAATTGTTTTCGACGTTCCCTGACTTCTAATTCAATTATTATTTTTCCTGTTTTGTCTGCAGTCTATTGAGACAAAGGATAAAGCAGTCATTACTCTAGAATCACCAGATACTATAAGATTGGAGAGATGTAATGTCTAAGGTAAAATGTCAAAAACAAATGTTATGTTTCATATTTGTCTTGGTGCCACTTTTACTTGTTGCTTATGATACCAGGATTAATCATGAAGTCCTTGGATCAAGAAATTTCTAAGGTATGCATTCGAGGATACCAATTGTATCATGGAACTTACATGTGTGTCATACATATATATGGGAATATGTGTAGGTGCATATCTATATATATTTTAGAGAGGGGACGAGTGTATCCATAGGTGTGAGTTGTGTGACTGTGTCAATAGTGTATTGTGTACGTGTATATATGTGTAGTGAGGTAGGGGGAATGGATATGTGGACTGTAGTCCTGTGCGGACAGTAGGTAATCCGCAGGACAATTCATGTATCAGTGAGCTGCAGTTAGGATCTTGAAGGGAAGGGGGTTCAGTCAGTGCAGGACAGTGCAAGGAAAAAAACCTGTGTAGTGCAAAAAAAATAATAGATCCAATATTAATTTTACCAGATATGATTGACCTTTTATGTTGGTACTAACTTCTTCACTGCAGGTTCATTGTTCTATTATTGGTACTAAGTAACTTGATGGAGTAGAATTCATATGCAGGTTTATTGTTTTCCCACATGGTAGTTATGCTTAATTGTTTTACAGTAAATTTTACCACATGATCAACCCAGATGGAATAGAATTCATATACAGGTTCGTTGTTTTTACTATAGTTTGTAATAACTTGAGCAATGGTTTGGGAGGAGAAGAATTCATGAAAGCAACCCCAACTGGTTGAAGCGCTAGCAAAACTATAGTTTCTTTTACAAGTTACACTTATGTACTAGTGTAGATGCCCTTACTTTCTCTAAAAGGATGTTATAAGAGACTCTTACCAAGATTTGGGCACATCCTGGTGGAGTTTTATTACTGTACACATCAAATATCAGAAGAACATGTCTCACTTTTCTTCCCTCTCTTTGCCTCTAGGATGGTAAATATGCATGCAAGTCCATACAAGATGAGAGCAGTGTCCTTTTGCCTACTAAAAGCATTAAATGTCCTTTGGGCAGAAAGGAAAAGTAGGAGGGTCCCTTCATGCAAGGCCAATACCCAGCCCCACAAACCAATCTTTTAGTTCTTGCAATAATTCAGTATTTTTGTAGATAAGGTTTTCTTTCGGCTTTCTTGGAATGTACTGGAGAGTTGTCTCTTGTAAGAAACCTTTGTGATGCTATGTGGCGGCTCTCTCAAGTTTTGTGGGAGAGTTATGTGAGTGCTATTCCCTGCCTCATATTTGTTTTTGATTTTTTTCCTTACCCTATAAATAGAGAATATTTACCTCTAGCGTGTAAAGAATAAGTAGGAGGGACAATAGTAAGTTTGCCATGGTATTCAGAAACTTAAACAATGGACTAGTTCAATGCCAAATTAGCACATTCTTTCTTGAAACATGGTTGTTTCATGAGTACGAAGAGGATTTCTATGGCGAAGAATTACGATTGTGTAATCATATGCAGTTGTTTCCTTCTTAATAATATAAGATATTTAATTACTTTTTATGTTAATGTTGTCAAATGATCTTACTGAATTAGAGATGAACACTGCCTTATATTATTTTTGCAGGTTGTAAGGGCATTAAAGTTTATAAAGAATAGTTGGGTTGCTTTTGGAAGCATGGCAGATGCTTTGACAATTCCATGTCGTATGTTTGCTGATTCCTGGATATACTTCCAGACTTCCAGCTTGTTAAAATGACACTTTATTCTGAACATATATTCACATTGTTTAATATAACCGTATAGTTCCCTTTGAGTAAAACATGGAATTGGAGAATTTATTTTGTATGAAGGCAGTTCCCTACATATGTCAGAATAAATGTTGCATTGCACAACTGACTAGACTCTAGCTATTGAGGCCACGTTGGGTCAGCTCTCGGGTTTTCTTGTAGGCCATGTACCAAGTTACAACATGCAACATACGATCCCATGAATGCCCTTGTTTACCTTGTCTTTATGTGTTGTTACTTGTACATTTCAGTATTCTTATTTCAATGTTTTTGGACATGTTTCTTACTCGTTTGTCATTGATGGCTTCGAAAGGAGGCAAGAAAGGTAGGATGGGCCCTATTTTAGATTAGGGGTCAAATAGAAGAAAGCTTTGATGAAGTTAAAATATCTTTCCTTTCCATTAAGTGTAGAGGATATAGGTTCCAAAATGTCTAAGTGGACTGCTTAAGCACTATGCTGCCTTAATGTTTTTAATATAGGTTCGATAATATATTTTATTAAAAGTCGCCTTTTTTGTTGTTTAATTTTTTTATTCTTCTATTTTTGAGTTATTGGGCACTTGCTTATCAATTTTCTATAAAAAATTATAAATGTGGTGTTCACATTCAGGTGTTTTGGCTTGTTTGCAAACATCCATCTATACCCTCTCAGTATACTATGGTTTTCTTATCATTTGCTCTATAAACAACTTCAATTACAATTCTAAACAATATTCATGATTATTATATGAATTGGTAACTTGTGCTTTCGTTCTCTCAGGAACTACATAAAAAATGAAGGCTCTAATGGGATATACTTCGGGTTCAAAATTTTTTCTATATAGTTGGGCAAGGTGCCATGTATTTTAGTTTACTTGTATATATTAATTTTGGATGTTTAAGATATTGTACAAAAACCATATATTTTGGTTTATTTGGATATGTATTGGATGTTTGTTGTGTACAAACACATATTTGTTAATATAGAATTTATTCATATTATATTCTTCTTTGATGTTTGTGATGATCTAGATTATGTTGATATTATATATGTGTGTTCAATAATTGGAAAATGGAAGCATATAATATATAATTATAAACAAAATTTTAGTTAAACAAAAATCAGCTTCTCTTGACGGTTTTTTCAGGTCAAGAAATGGCTTTTTTGACGGTTACTATCTGTCATATAGGCAGAGTCAATAAAATTTTCCATCTACCTTGACTTGTTTTTTAAATGTTTCCTTGGCGACTAAAAATAGTCAAGGAAAAGTTTTTAGTTGATGGTTTAAAACTGTCAAGAAAAATGATTCCAGCAACCGTCTAGAAAAAGGGCTGACTTTTCTTGACTCTGGCCTAGTTAACGGATCCATAACCGTCAAGATAACCCTTTCTTGACAGAGAATAACCATCAAGAATGACCTTTTTTCTTGTGATGCATTATCAACTACCGAAGATGAGAATATCGCAGCGAGACGTTGTTGTGCACAGATTTTATGGACGAAGCAAACCTTAGAAAATTAAAATCTAAGTTACACAAATATTCCTATTTATTGCGATAACTCTAGTGCTATTAACTTGACAAAGAACCAAATATGTCACACACACATTAAACACATAGAGATACGTCATCATTTTCTACGTGATCACCAACAACATGAAGATATTTGCTTAGACTTTGTAGACATTGCACATCAACTTGCAGACATCTTTACTAAACCACTAGCTGAGGATCATTTCAACTTCATTCTTCGAAAATTAGGAATTTTGGATGTTAATGCTTTTTGATAAAGAAACTTGCATCTAGTTCTTTGTCATATCAGTATTTATTAGTTTAGCTTGTTTAGATACAAGCTGAAAGGGCCCTTCTGCCAACCGAGCATAAATAGCTCTAAGCGACACTGTACTTAACCATCTTTGAACCACTGCAAGCTAGGATTCGACTCCTACAGCTAAACCAAGGTGATAAAAACTATATAAATTAATGTTTTGGTCGAGTATTTTATACGATTCTTGTTTATCAACAAACATTGCTTCTCAAAAGTCATTTTTCTCGATCTCATATTTTCTTTCCTCTCCTTCTTTTGAGTTCTGAAAACCCTAGGGAATCGAACTCGGCCCAAACTCAATCATGGACCGAACTTTAAATGAACTCGGTCTCTTAGTTTCCAGAACTGGATTAAATCACAACAGCCCCCGTTTACTGCTTTGTAACCCAAAATTCACAGCACTTCATCATCCTCCCTTCTCATTCCTTCCCATAAGCTAACCCTAGGTTATAGATCACTAATGTTTGGTGGATTTGGGTGCTCTACTCAAAGATATTGATCTCATTTGAAGGTCTATCTACATTTTTTTTTCATCTTTTGAAGGTATGATCTTTTTTTTTCTCCTTAATTTTCATGGCTCCCAAATTGTTATCTAATAAGAAGAGAAGAGCCGATGCGACTTCATCTTCAAATCCTCCAATGAGGATTTTTCCTCTCTCTTTGTTTACTCATGCTTATCCTAATAAAGGTGAATTTGATGGAAATCTATTTATCTTCTTAGACACTTCAAGAGAATGGTTCAATGATTTTTGTGCTAAAAATATTTGCATTGGCACTCCTATTAACTTCACTATATTTGATGAATTCTAGCACATTTTTTTAGATCTATGCTTAGATGATCTTGTGTCAACTCAAAATAGTATTTATTTAAATGCAACTAGAATGTTTTACTACAATCTCACATATAATTTGGTGGCCCATGCAGGTCAGAGCATATCATATCGGTTACATAATTGTACTGATACGTGCCTGCTAATATGAATAAACCCTTAGGAATCTCAATCCACTCTGCCATGAAAATTCTCTTATAAATGTCTCTACCATCCTTGAAACTTCGAATTCGCTCTCGATTATTCTTTCTTGCCTTTCTGTACTATTGATTCTCGTCCTTTCTTTTTTCGAAGTGACGAATGATCGTGCTTATTAGGATTTATCAATAATTTTTAGCTAGTTGTGTAAATTAGTTGCTTGTTAAATTTTGGTTGCTTGGGTAGACATAAAGGATATTGGGGATGTCGTTTGCTATAGGTGTATATCAGCATTAATTTTAGCAACTAATTAGGAGGTTATAAAAAGTTATGACATCATGTGTTTGAAGGGTAGTGTGATCAAAGGTGGGTAGAAAGATTAGGGTAAAATTTTGTGATATTGGATTATGATTGTCACGCCCCGCTCCCGTAGGAGCGATCGTCCTCGCTAAGGCGTGATGCCGTACGAGCCTAGATTGCGCTCGTGCAAGGCGGGTTCCATAACGGCCGATTTCAGCGGCTGGGACGGGGTCGTCGCACAGAAGTCCCGTGCAGAGACATTGATTTATAGCAGCAGAATTAGAACCAAACACATGAACACAAGTCATTCAAAAGAATATCTTTGTTGATATTGAATACAAGATTACATTTGTGGGCGCAAGGCCAAATTACAATGTCTCTCGTGCTCACTTTTCTCTCATTTACAAGTCACTCTGCTCTCTCTCATCTCTCGATACAATACTTGAATCCAGCGGAAGCTTCGGAAGGCGATGTCCATACATTATGTCCTGTATAAGTCTTCAATCCACACGGCCGCACGCTTCGAATCGCCAAGGAACTCCGTGCCTCGACGCATCCAAGCGAGCTCCGCACCACGAGCTTCTACCTGTGCCTGCACATGAAACACTGTGTGGGTGTCAGTACCACTGTACTGGTCGAGTGAGCTCCTCGCCCACCCATACAAAACCTACACGTTCATTTACTTTGTGCAGCTTAAATCCCTTTCGATTGTCTTTCTAGTCTTGCCTTAGGATCAGTTTTAGGACCGGCGCCTTGGTGCAACTTGTGTATCAGAACCATCTCGTGCTTGCAATGTCAACGTTAACTCATACTTGTCGCTAGACTACTCCTCGTGCCAACAACGTTAACCTATCAAATCGTGTTTGCCTTACGGCCAAAATCAGGGATGCAACTACACGAAGGACTCCATTTCCTTGCCTCTAGACCTTTCTCGTGCTTGCATTGTCGACGCACCGACTTATACTTATCTTTCGTGCCAAACTCTGGGACGTAACGACTCGGTCGTGCCATACTCGATTCGTGCTTCAATATCTCCGAGGCAGCGCCTCCTCGCTTAGTCTCGCCTACACTTGTGTTGTGACAACGCGGCCGTGCCTCATATTTCGAGGCCGTGCCCAGTAACTCGACATAACTTTCAACCAACTTGCCCTACGGCCCTTCTCGACTTTACACTCGATGCCACAACTTATGCCGAAGCACGGGTCTTTACTTAGCCAAACCCTAGGCCTCATAATACTTTGGGTGCAACCGAGCACACACTTCATAACTCACGTCGTACTGCACTTACACCATCGTGGTTACGACCGACTCCATGCATGCAGATTCACCGCTTAGCATGCCAAATTATCTATATGAAAGGCTACTGGCACGTCAAGCCATCGTGGACATAGCCTGGCATTCGGTTCGGGAGCTTTGCACCGCAGGTTGCGATCCCCGATGCAAGTCCCCGACCTACCTGTTGCTTCATATCCAGCTCGGCTATACCGTGTTTCCTCCTAGGCCGAGTCGGTCCCGTGGCCCCGGGTTGCCGCTCGAAGAAATATCGTCCTTGTCGACAAGTTGTCCATGACCACGCACCTAGGAGACAACTAGACTCACATAAATGCATGGCCTAATGTTACGGTACGATTGGAACCATACTTAGCATCTCGTGCTCTAAACCACCCTTTGCATAACGTGCATCAGAATAGGAACGCGAGACTCCCAACCGAGGGACCGCCTCGAACTTCATGGAACGACTCCTGCATAGCCTTCCAACTTAACTTGAACATAACGTGTTCCTTAAGTATCGGCAGACCGTGGCTAACTTCCCACTGAACCAACCGTGGCTCGTGCCTTAGACCAACACATATTCTACGCAACGCTATCGCCCGAGTTATACCTCATTTGACGGGACTTGGGATCATGGGACAATTTAACTTGACAACCGCAGAATGAGCGGGACAGCACTTGGAATGACTTAGGTCGACCGGCGTAACTTTGCCTAACTTACTCAAGCCTACAACTTAACCCGAGGGACGAGCAAAGGCTATGCCAAGCCTTGTGCAGTGGAACCGTACACGCTTTATCAAGCGTTTATGCGGGCGATGCCTATGACTTAGGCAAGTTCATAGTTTTGTGTCGAAGACCAACTTTCCTTCTCCCAAGCCACAGGACGAAGGACCGAGTGTCATTTTCAAAGCACGCCGTGCACCAACTCTAAGTCGACCGTGGGACATTTTCCATGTTCTAACTCGATTCAAACCGTCGGGATTATTCCCTTAGCTATGTGGATGCGTAGCTTTTATTTATCAAGCCTAACTTGTGCAAGTTGAAAACACGATTTATTATGTGAAGGCAAAGATGAGGAGAGTTCACCGAAACTACTCCATCTGAGCGATGTCTCCGAGCAAGCCGTTGCAAGGCTAAGTCCGAACGCCGTCGGTGTTTCGATTCCTCCGATTGACTTTGCGGGACGGGGCACTACATCATACACCACTCAGAACAAGTCTCGTCCTCGAGACTTTCCTGAAGGCAAGCCATCCTACCATTTCTATGGCCAAGACTTAATCGTGCCCAGACGCGGGACTATCCCACACACATCGCCTACGCGTTTCTTCGGTTCCGAGCCACGCTCGCACTATTATCAATCTTTCCTTTAACACGATTTCAAGATCTCGACAGTCTTCCCTTTTTCAAGCCTTGCTTGAACTCGTCGTATCACTTGGCTGGATCGTGCATGCATTCCAAGCGTCCCCAAAATACATACATTCAGCCAAGCCGCATGATAGAGAATTTATCATTCTCACTCGAGTCGCATCGTGCACATACCCGGCGTCCCTGCAATATATGCATGTCAGCCGAGTCTCGTGAGCAGGGTTTCCTATATTCGTGATCCACGCCATCTATCCATTCCAATCCTCAAGATCAATCCTTCCGATTGCTAACACTTGAAACAGGGCGTCTCGCCTAACCACTAGGCTATTTCTTTTCGAGGCTAAGTCAATGTCAGGATTGGAATCATAGTTCTCCAACAATATTGCCAACACTGACCCCAATCCTAGGGTCAAACCAGAGTCGATCATACGGGGTCTTCTACCCAAGCTCGCGTCACTCAGATTTCTAAACATCGAGCACGATCACCTAATTCGCATTACGGCACGCGTTGCGTATATTCGAATCCCTTCAATTCAGCAATTCTAACCAATTCATGTATTCGATCACGAGGTCGTCTCGCTCGACAATACGTTGTGCCCCAATCTCACGCGAGTCCGATTATCCACGGTGGTGCGTGAATCACCACGCAACGCTTCCGCGGAATAATCATTCTCATCGGGGCGTAACTCTTGTTTGAGTACAGACTAATTCGTTCTCGATACGCGGATTGGACCTACTCAATCCTCAAGTTCAATCGACAAGCACACCAATTCAATCTCGAGTCTATCTTCGCATCAAACCACAAGTCGAAGCACAAATTGTCGTACCGTGCAAGTTCGACCACTCCCGCTGTATGAATCACCATACCAGCGCTCACGCAGAGTGATCGCCCTAATCGGCGTGACGCATGTGCGAGGCTGGAGTAGTGCTCGCATAAGACAAGAACGTCAACGTTGTGGTTATCGACAAAGCAAATCCAAACATTCCAGTTTTCATCCAAGCCAAGTTCGATCGTCATTCATTCAACTTAGAAAATCCTCGAGCCAAGTCTATCTTTTCTTCGACACATTTTAACATCTCGATTATAACATCCATCGGAACAATGACATTTACACGATCGTCATTTGCCGAGTCAGAGTACCCCCAAGTTATCGCATATCGATCTTTGATACGCCTTAATACCATCGACGATGTGCGTAACCTGACGATCTTCCTTTTGCAACCAATTTCGAGTCGTGCGTTGATGCTGTTGTCCGAGTTGGATATTCCATAGTTTTCTCAATACTCAAGATCAAGTTCAGTCGCTTTTCCTCAAGCTCGTTTCAAGATCGTTATTCAAAACTCAAGTCACATTTCATTTGCATCAATCCGATATCGCACGCGCGATCCTCTAAGTTTCCTCGATCAAGACCATTTATTTTCATTCATCGTTCCGAATCGTTTTCTAATTCGCGTTGCTCATTGACAAGTTGTCCGAACGAGATGCTCGTTCGGGACATTCGAAGTCACGAACAACTAAGCGTGACGCGTTCTAAAGCTTTGCGCGATCGTATCGCCTCGCCGACATACTCGTAATCCTCAATATTCACTCGAACAATTTCCAAGTCAAACCATACACCACTCGGATTCAAGCCATACGGTCTAGTCCTCAATCACGTTTGCGTCATTCGCTAAGACATCCTTCAGATTCGTTCGATGAATCGCTAGCGTAGTCGCTCGCGTCGTATCGACGCACTAAGTCGTTCGCACTATTTCCTCGAAATCCAAATCAATCTTCCGTGTACGCCTAAGCGTTAGTCCGATAGCGTTCCTATCGATAGACACTCTAAGTATATCTCCGTTCCCGACCGAGCGGTACTTGATATCGCTCGCAACTCGTTTGCACCAAGGGTCGAGGTGCGCGACGCGAAACACAACTTAGCCAAAAGGCCGTGTGCATAGCCATCCTGTGCGGACTATATTCCGAGTTTGCACGCTCAATTGCTAGGGTCGACGTTGGACTAATTAGGCATGCACGCAACTTGCTAAGGTCAACGTAGGACTATTCGGGCACACGTGCGACTTTGCTAACATTAGCACATATTTTCTATCGAGTCAAGTTTGCAACGTTCGGCACAAAGGCCCTATCGACGCATTTGGCAACGGCCTACCGATGCGTTAGATTGAATGCTTGTACGAGCTTTCGAAAATATTTAGACTTATTGTATGGACATGCCGAGGGACATTTGAGAGAGAGCGCACCAACGATAACAACTTGCGGAAGCAACAGAGTTTTGCGGAAACATCGAAGTGAAAGAATTCAATCGACGGTCCAAGGACGTAAAGCCGTGCTCTGATACCATTATGTCACGCCCCGCTCCCGTAGGAGCGATCGTCCTCGCTAAGGCGTGATGCCGCACGAGCCTAGATTGCGCTCGTACAAGGCGGGTTCCATAACGACCGATTTCAGCAGCTGCGACGGGGTCGTCGCACAGAAGTCCCGTACAGAGACATTGATTTATAGCAGCGGAATTAGAACCAAACACATGAACACAAGTCATTCAAAAGAATCTCTTTATTGATATTGAATACAAGATTACATTTGTGGGCGCAAGGCCAAATTACAATGTCTCTCGTGCTCACTTTTCTCTTATTTACAAGTCACTCTGCTCTCTCTCATCTCTCGATACAATACTTGAATCCAGCGGAAGCTTCGGAAGGCGATGTCCATACATTATGTCCTGTATAAGTCTTCAATCCACACGGCCGTACGCTTCGAATCGCCAAGGAACTCCGTGCCTCGACGCATCCAAGCGAGCTCCGCACCACGAGCTTCTACCTGTGCCTGCACATAAAATACTGTGTGGGTGTCAGTACCACTGTACTAGTGGAGTGAGCTCCTCGTCCACCATACAAAACCTACACGTTCATTTACTTTGTGCAGCTTAAATCCCTTTCGATTGTCTTTCTAGTCTTGCCTTAGGATCAGTTTTAGGACCGGCGCCTTGGCGCAACTTGTGTATCAGAACCATCCCGTGCTTGCAATGTCAACGTTAACTCATACTTGTCACTAGACTACTCCTCGTGCCAACAATGTTAACCTATCAAGTCGTGTTTGCCTTACGGCCAAAATCAGGGATGCAACTACACGAAGGACTCCATTTCCTTGCCTCTAGACCTTTCTCGTGCTTGCATTGTCGACGCACCGACTTATACTTATCTTTCGTGCCAAACTCTGGGACGTAACGACTCGGTCGTGCCATACTCGATTCGTGCTTCAATATCTTCGAGGCAGCGCCTCCTCGCTTAGTCTCGCCTACACTTGTGTTGTGACAACGCGGCCGTGCCTCATATTTCGAGGCCGTGCCCAGCAACTCGACATAACTTTCAACCAACTTGCCCTACGGCCCTTCTCGACTTTATACTCGACGCCACAACTTATGCCGAAGCACGGGTCTTTACTTAGCCAAACCCTAGGCCTCATAATACTTTGGGTGCAACCGAGCACACACTTCATAACTCACGTCGTACTGCACTTACACCATCGTGGTTACGACCGACTCCGTGCATGCGGATTAGCCGCTTAGCACGCCAAATTATCTATATGAAAGGTCACTGGCACGTCAAGCCATCGTGGACATAGCCTGGCATTCGGGAGCCTTGCACCGCAGGTTGCGATCCCGATGCAAGTCCCCGACCTACCGGTTGCTTCATACCCAGCTTGGCTATACCGTGTTTCCTCCTAGACCGAGTCGGTCCCGTGGCCCCGGGTTGCCGCTCGAAGAAACATCGCCCTTGTCGACAAGTTGTCCATGACCACGTACCTAGGAGACAACTAGACTCACGTAAATGCATGGCCTAATGTTACGGTACGATTGGAATCATACTTAGCATCTCGTGCTCTAAACCACCCTTTGCATAACGTGCATCAGAATAGGAACGTGAGACTCCCAACCGAGGGACCGCCTCAAACTTCATGGAACGACTCCTGCATAGCCTTCCAACTTAACTTGAACATAACGTGTTCCTTAAGTATCGACAGACCGTGGCTAACTTCCCACTGAACCAACCGTGGCTCGTGCCTTAGACCAACACATATTCTACGCAACGCTATCGCCCGAGTTATACCTCATTTGACGGGACTTGGGATCGTGGGACAATTTAACTTGACAACCGCAGAATGAGCGGGACAGCACTTGGAATGACTTAGGTCGACCGGCGTAACTTTGCCTAACTTACTCAAGCCTACAACTTAACCCGAGGGACGAGCAAAGGCTATGCCAAGCCTTGCGCAGTGGAACCGTGCACGCTTTATCAAGCGTTTATGCGGGCGACGCCTATAACTTAGGCAAGTTCATAGTTTTGTGTCGAAGACCAACTTTCCTTCTCCCAAGCCACAGGACGAAGGACCGAGTGCCATTTTCAAAGCACGCCGTACACCAACTCTAAGCCGACCGTGGGACATTTTCATGTTCTAACTCGATTCAAACCGTCGGGATTATTCCCTTAGCTATGTGGATGCGTATCTTTTATTTATCAAGCCTAACTTGTGCAAGTTGAAAACACGATTTATTATGTGAAGGCAAAGATGAGGAGAGTTCACCGAAACTACCCCACCTGAGCGATGTCTCCGAGCAAGCCGTTGCAAGGCTAAGTCCGAACGCCGTCGGCGTTTCGATTCCTCCGATTGACTTTGCGGGACGGGGCACTACAATGATAAATAGAGGAAAAATTGGAGCAAAAAAAATATATAGTAGTAGATTTTGTAAGAGGTATATAACTTTTTTTGAGGAGATGTGGATTTTGATTTAGAGTATGAGGAAGTATTTTTATATACTCTTGTATCTGGAATATATATATATAATGGTTGGACCTAGAGTGGAGAGAAGTTCTTCAAGGGTAAAAGGTTATTTGAGTAATAAATTTTATAGTACTATTTGTGATTGGAGTAAAATTTTAACATTTCGAAGAGTTTAGTTTTTAAGGAGTTTAAACTTTGAGGAATTCAACCTTGGAAGGGATGAAATTCGAGGACGAATTTATTTTTAAGGTGGATAGATTTGTAACCCCTCTTTCCGATATTTTGAAAATATTTATTTATTTATTTGAATTAAACGGTAAATTTTTGGAATTTTATAAATATTTAGTTCAATAGTTATTACGATAGAAGGCCTTAGTCATGGTTAAGTTTTGGAGTGCAAGATGACTAGAAATTATGGCACAGATAGTACAGTGGCACGACTTGACTAGTGTTTTAGGCATGGTAGGAAAGGCCAGCCATAAGTGTGTTCTAACTAGGAAAACCAGGTTAAGTTGTGACTTGACCCCTGTAAATAAATAAATTAGTTATTTATTAATATTATTACTTTTAGGAAATTCGGTTTGTAACCAACTAGTCCGCCTAGTCCCGAACCAAGCCCAAACCCATGTAGAGACATTATGTGCCCAATACGTCCATATAAATGTACGTTTATTATAGGTAAATATTTCGTATTTTATTTCAATGGACTAATAAATATCTTCCGATACATTTGTTATATATATATATATATATATATATATATATATATATATATATATATATATATATAACCTAGATAAATCCCAAAATATGGAAGTACGTTCCAAGAAAGTGTTCATCATATTATAAAATAAAATAACAAAAAGATGTGTTATTGTTATTAATTGTTATTTTATTTTATAATATGATGAACACTTTCTTGGAACGTACTTCCATATTTTGGGATTTATCTAGGTTTATATATATATATATATATATATATATATATATATATATATATATATATATATAAATAAAATAAAATATAATTGTATTTTGGTTATATAAACTTTAGTATATAAATTAAGAAGTCAATGTAGCAATTATCGATTGTACTTAGAATATTTTATTTGCTTATATTGGGATTTATAGTGTATGTGTGTACATATATATATATATCTATATTTTTTTTTTTTTTGTTTTTTGTTTATATATATATATATATATATATATATATATTATATATATATATATAATATATATATATATATATATATATATATAATATATATTATTTTTTTTTTGTTTTTTGTTTTTGTTTTTTATAGTGTATGTGTGTACATATATATATATATATTATATATATATATATATATATATATATATATATATATATATATAATATAATATCTTATATAATATATATATATATATGATATATTATATATATAAATATATATCTAGAGAGAGAGAGAGGAGAGGAGAGAGAAGAGTTATAATAGGAAATATAAGAAAAATAATAAAGAAAAAACCCACAGCCCAAATAAACCCAAACTCTCCCACCCCAGCTGATCCCAGAGGCCCGACCCTTTGGAAAAAACCAAAGTACAAAACATACTATATATATGGAGATCGACCAATGAGAGAGTAGATAAAACTCTAACACCAAACCCTAAACGAACCCCACGGCGCACCCCTAGCCACCCTGGGCGGCCACCCCATGACCGCGCGCCGCCGCACAAGTCGTCGGACTACGGAAGAACCGCGCGCGCGTGAAACAGTGCACAAGAACAGCAGCAGCGGTACGACTTTATCGTGGGATTCCTTCGCACATGCTCGACCATTCCTCGAGCCGTTTCTTCTGGTATGAAACTAACATATACCCTTTCAATTCCATTGGATAATTTTGAATGAAACCAGTTAGGAATCGATCTAGAAATTGACCCAAAGTCGACAAAAAAATCTGTTTTTAAACAGAACCAAGAACAGCCCAGACACCAAACTTGGAAGGCAGATCATCACCGATCCTTCGACTATTTTAAAATTGTGTTTGAACAAGGTCATAGACAACCTAACCGAGATGGAAATTCCATCATTAGTTTTATTTCTAGTGGTTGTACAATAAGATAAATCGGATTGAAAATCGAAAAAATATATTAAAACTGTTTTCAGAAACTTAGGAAATCATCGAAATGGCTTGCGCCCCGACAAACCATGCGACGTGGTCACAACCCATGAGCATCAAAAGATGCGTATGATTGTTGTCAACGTGTGGAATTCGACGGAACTCGATTTCGTTGTGCGTGCACGACAAAATCGAGGCGTATCCATCGAGATACCCCATATCGGCTTGTAAATTAGTCAATTACTTCATGGATGTTCGTCATCTTAAGATGAAACTTGTGCTAACAAGACCGCATTATTTTTTTGGTTCTGTATGCCAAGTTTGATCCGATTCTGCGAAGGTCGACCGAAATGCTATTTTGGCGGGCCCGCGATCCAATCTAATAGGCAAATTTGTGCACAGTCCGTCAGAATCCAACTTTGGACATACGGTGGGGTTCGTATTGAAAAATTAAATCAGTAGACAAATATTTTGATGACTTTAGAGACCATAGGCTCTGCCACATTTTTCGGGGCAAAACGTGTCCAACGGCGGACACCCTTTTTTGCCCGAAATTACGATTTTGCCCCTGTGTCCAGAGTTGGACTTATGGGTAGGCTATCCTAGCTAATTTGACTATTCTGAACACGTTGGTAATATTTGTTTCAGCATCCGAAGTCGTTAGCGGGAGTTAGATTTTGTGACTCTTTGATTTGACTTGTTGTTGTGGGACATTTTGCTACCCCCAGGCAAGTATACCTTGAGTTCCTCTGCAGTTTATTTACATGCTTATATTCTTATTCTTGTTACATGTCATACTAGTTTCTTTCATTAGTTGGTGATATGTGTTCCTTCATATTATGCATATTAGTTTAGTTGCCTCATTGGTATATAGTCATTGTTCATGATTGGCCTTGTTGTTCATATCGTACCGGTTTCTCACATGTGCTTGACTGTGTCGTATCATGCCGTAGGACGTGTAAGTCATAACTGAACTGTTGTACTTTGTTTTCGAATTCTTACCTGCGAGTCAACACTAGGGGCGAGGGTGATTCACGAAGCTGACCTGCGAGTCCACACTAGGGCGAGGGTTAGTAGTCATTTGTCCATACCTGCGAGTCCACACTAGGGGCGAGGGTTAGTAGTTATTTGTCCACACCTGCGAGTCCACACTAGGGGCGAGGGTTAGTAGTTATTTGTCCACACCTGCGAGTCCACACCTGCGAGTTCAAACCTACGAGTCCACACTAGAAGCTAGGGTTTGGTTATCCGTTGATCTCTTGTCACGTGTTCATGTTCTTCCAGCAGTTCATTTATGCGTAGTTATTCTCGTATCCATGTTTAGGGGCACTTATCATTTTTTATCTCTTTCCTGCTTATTTCTTATGCATGATAAACTGTTAGATAGGCAGATTTTTATGTATCTTGCAAGTCCCCTGAGGACCTGATGATCTCTTCAGGTAGTTGATTGCACGCAGATAGTTAGCTGATTGTGATGGTGATTTATTATTTTAGATTCAGGTATATCTTTCATGATTACAGAATTCATCCGTTATTTGCTGTAATCCCCTTCCCAAAATTTTAATATATTTTATTTTACTTTATTTTGAATTACGATTGTTAGAATTTTAAAAATAATTAATTAGATAATTATTACGGTTGATGGCTTTAGCTACGGTTGAATTTTGAAGTACCAGACGACTAGAAATCGTGGCACGATAGTGCCGTGGTGTGCCTTGACTAGTGTTTCAGCCATGGCAAGGAAGACCGAGCCATAAGTATGTCCCAACTAGGAAAACCAGGCTAAGTTGCGACTTAACCCCTATGGATTAATTAATTATATATTAATTAAGATTATGATTTTAGGAGATTCGATTGTGCCAATTTAGTTCGGACTGGACCCGAACCAAGCCCAAACCCATGTAGACATGTAGTACGTCCAAAAGATGTCCATGTAGATAATTGTTGGTGTAGTTTAATTAGTGTAATTATTTTAGTGGATAAATAAGTATTTTTTATATAAAAGAGTTTTTTATATAATAAATATGCTAAGAATAATTTACTAGATTATGGGTTTTAGGATATAGGTATATGTTATATAAGTATCTATATGGGTACGCATATATACATGTATATACATCTATTTAGATATATAAATAGGTTTATAGAATACGAGAATTAGGCTTTATATATATACAACAATATAAATTAACTTTATTTATATAAATTCTATATATAGAATTATGATTTTTATAGTGAAAATATTGATTATATTTAAAATATTTTATTGTTTGTATGAAATTTGTGGTATATATATATATGTCACTACAAAAAAAGTTGGCTTTTGGGACAACACTTTTAAGAACTCTAGTTTTAAACGTCCTAAAAAATTATTATTTGGGACTACTATATTTTTTTGTAACAAAAAACAAATTTATTGGTGACAGATTGAAAAATGGATCTCTTATTTGGGACTATTTATTTTTCGTTCCAAATAAATTTTGAGACCGTCTCAAATAATCTTAGCGGGAATGGCAATTATTTGGCGGCCCAAACCAAAATTTTTAAAAATCTTTTTTTCACCTGAATCAAACCCTTCCCTAATTTGAAAACAAAATTTCTCATCGTCTTCTCCTCTTCATTCTTCTGTATCAAACCATGGCATTATTTTGCTAAGTTCCTACTCTTTCCCGTAGAGACCAAAACCCCCCAAATCCCTCCCACCTCCCTCCTCTTCCTGCTATGAGACTGGATCCTAAACCCTAGATCCAACCCTCCCCAAATCATAACCCTAGATCCCAACCCACCTTCCCAAATCCATGCCCTAGTGTCGCCGCCACGCTGGCCATCATCGACGAGTCCGACACACTTGCGTCTCTTTATCCTTTCCTATTTCTAGAAAGTTTCGATTTTGACTGAATTTTTTGGGATTACAGTTGAGGAACCCTTCCGCACTCAAAGTGTTCGACGAGGTCATCGCCGTTTCCAAGTTGAAGCAAATTGTGATGTCCCTCGACTACGTCGGCACCCTCTCGAGGTCATCGCCGTTTCCAGCAGGGATCCAGGGAAATGCTGAAACAACTACTTCCGAGCTGATGGCCAAACACTGGCAATTTCATTACAGTATGATCTCTAACCCACGTGTTTATCTATTGATTCCTATACTTCTAATAGTATGTTTTGTCTGTACATCCTTGGTCACATGTTCTAGTCACCAATCTATATATGGACCAGTTAGTAAATCTGGCATTGGTTAGATTTAACCGCCATCAACTAAGCCTAGTTCATTTGGTCCATTCAAGCTGAAGCTGCTTGGAACTTCTTTCAAGCATTTAAAGTTCACACCAAATTACCTCCCCCTTTTGTTATGTTATATATATTTAAAACATAGTCCTGCAAATAGTCTCATGCTATGATAAGTGAATTTATTTCTGTTATTTTTCACAATTACTATTTCAATTAGCCACTATTTACTGAACCATAATTATTGATAAAATCAATTTAATGATGTTGTAGAAGTCACTAATACTAAAGCTATCTTCAGTTGTAGCTACAACAACATCAGCATGTTATTAGTCTAAAGAAACAATAACATCAAATTATCTCACTAATACTAATAGTTGGTTTTGATTTAGTCCTGGTTGTGAAAGATAGGACGAGGGCTTCGAGTATGGTTCCCTCAAGATTAAACACAATTTTATCAAATACTTGAAGAGTGCAAAAGTTGAAACAACATTATCGTAAATGGGTAGGTGCATTACATCCTATGTTGCATGGAAACATGAAAAGGGTGTTGTAGAGCTGTATCGTGTCCGTATCGAGCAACATAGGTGACTCGTTGTACCTATCTGAAAATATGTGTATCCCGTATTTTTTTCGTGTCCTTATCCGTATCGGTGTGTGCAACACGGATTGCACCACATGTAGATACATCCTCTATTGCAAAAAGTTAAAACAACAATATCTCAAATGTTTAAGGTGCATAACACCATATGTAAAATTGTAAGCCAGTAACATCTACAATGTAAAAATCTTGAAATGGGAAACAGCAAGTGCAAGAGGTACTAACCAGAGACAAGGAATTGTACCTTATCTTGTTTCAGATCGCTTGCCTACCTCTAGTCGGATCCCTTAAGATTTTATACATTGTGAGATCTTAAAAGCTGTAATGGAAATGAGTGCAAGAGGTAATAATAACCGAACAGGAGACGAGGGTTAAAGATTTGGACACGTGATGTATTATAAATCCTAATCCTGTTTCGGACCACTTGGCCTACCTCTAGTCTCCCTTCAGATTTTTTTGATCCACTGAGATCTTTTGTGTTCCAATCCGGTCAGATGAATCCACTGTGAGATTTTTTTTATACCAATGTCTGACCACCACGGGTCAACCACAAGTTTATGGCGAAAGTATTTCTTGGAGCAACAAAGTTGATTGTGGCAACAGAGATGCCATGTTAAATAAGCTAACATAAATGCATTAAGAAAATTAACTAGGTATATGCACCTTATGTAAAACCCACTATGGTTACTTATGACCAAAACCAAGGGGAAAAATAAGAAATGTTACAAACTGACCTTAAAGAAGTCAAAGGAAAGAAATCACAAAGCTACAATCTCCACGACAAGAATTGCAAGAAAAACTAGATGAAGCCAATGTCGCAATTTTCAGGAAAAAAACAGCGAGAATTGCAATTGAAATAGCCCCACAAATTGTACCAGTTTTACTCGTTTCTAGATCTTAGCTAAATTCTTAAATATCGCATCCGATACTGCAAGTTACTGGTACAAAACATTAGAGAAATCCAGTGAGAATCTGCACTATTTCTATGTTTATAAAGTATATAAGCTCTAAAATTAACTCATCAGATCAATTTATTTATGAAAGTTATTGATTGATTCCAACCTTTGGAATTGAATTACTCGCTGCTTGTGAAATTTGTATCTGGCGCCAAACTTACTGTTGTAGGATAATAGTTTATATTGGAGACTCGTCATTCCAATAGTGTAAGGCCAGTTTTCAAGTCAGAATGTACTCTCAGTCATAGTAAGAAGTTTTTAATTTATTATATTTCTCTAGATTCCACTCATCAACCAAGAATTGACAGATTTATCTCTGCTCTTTGTTAATCTTTTCTTCTGTATCCTTTCATAACTGATTCTTGTGCTGAAGACTTGCTACCTTAAATTTACAGGTAAGGATTCTGCAAAAGCAGCTGCAAGAGGAGATTGATTTGCATGTGGCATTGGCAAATGCTGTAAGGCATAACAGTAAACCTCTTTTATATCCTTCCAAAATTCCAGGCGAGGTAATATTTAATTGTGGGTTCTGGTAATATGCCATCTTACTTTAGTTTCTTGGTATTAAAGCCGGGATCATATTCTTGTTCCACTTGCACAATCAACACTATCAACCAATCCAATCGAGACCCAAAAAGAAGAAGAAGAAACTAATGCATATCCTTGTCATTAAAGCCGTCTTTCGGAACGAAAGTGCACTTTTAAGGAAAAATAGCTAAATTTTAAGGTTTTCTCTGTACACACTATTCTATGTTTTTCTGAAACTAGATGTAGACATTGATTTTGATTGTGGTCTTGCGTTGTGCAGAAAAGGAATAGATGCACTCGTCTTGGAGAAATCTGACAGCCTACGGGCTGCAGGGCAGCAATAGGTGTTTTTTTGAATGGATGGCGTGCACTTGACCAGCTTGGTGTGAGCATGGAGCTTAGAATGAAGGCTATTCCTATAACAGAGTATGCTTATGATAATAAGCTCAGTCTGATGAGTTTTAAACTTCTACTTCAATATTTATATAATAGTGTCGTCAATTTCATAATGTGAAGATATATGCTGAATTGTTTTCCATCTTTCGCTCAATGTAAATCAGGATCCAAGATGCTATGCTGAACAAGAGTGACATACGAGTAATACCGTGCAGGTAAACCTGGATTCTTGTCGATTTCTAATTATTAGTGGTACCAAATGGACTCAAACCTAAGTGGAAAGCATACATGCATTTTCAAATGCTGAATTTCTTAGAATAGTATTTGTTGCATCAAGTAAATTCCTCCAAAAGACTATCAAGGTCAACTGAAGTCTGTTAGGAAAGATACCAATTTTCATGGGGTACTTGATTCTTCTATCTATTCCCTGTAATGCAGTTTTGAAATAAGTTTTGTGGTTTTCTCTGTTGTGTTTGTTTTGGTTATTTGCTTGTTGGTAAACTAGCAAAAAAAATTTATTTGAATCATCTATGTTCCATACAACCTGCAAAAATGATCTTAAAGCTGTTGGTTACTTGCTTGTTGATAAATTTATTTGAATCATCTATGTTGAGACAATGAAAAATTTGGACTTTGTTATGACCAGAATAGGTGGTGGGATATTGGTCATCCAAATTTGATCTTTTATTTGGTAATACTTGAGTCCAATTTGCTAATCAAGCTTTTATTGTTCATTAGCATTAGATTGACTAGTCGCAACCAGACAATTCAATCTGTTAAAATTATGTACAGCAACCAATTTCCTGTCTATTATTAATCTTTAGCATAAATGTGGGAGACGAATACTTGCAAAGTTTTTGAAGTTTCAGCGTAGTAGCTGCTGATATAGAGAGCAGCTGCTCCAGATCATTGGGTTAAACTGATCTTAGTGGTAAACAAGCTCAAGAAAGTTTATTGATTTTGGGGAAGCATTTGTTGGTTTGAAATTATCATGAGATTTGTATTGCTGAGTTAATCCGACTTCATTATTATTGATAACTGTTTTTCTTCTGTCTGGTAACCTAGCAAGACCTCTCCTGTTTGTGCAAAAGATAACCTTTCTGAAGTTTATATAGCTATGTCATAATCTGAAATGCTTTCAGGGATGGAGGCATGTGTCACCCCATTTTTCTTCATTATTGGATTCTGCAATCTTCCCTGCATTGGCGTTAAATCAGAAGGTTAGCTGTGGTGTCACTATGAATGTAACTTTAATTCACATAAATGTAAGGTTGAACCATACTTTGAAATTGAACAACAATCTCCAATGTAGAGTATTAAATTTAAACTCTATGATTGTGAATAACTAAAAATCTTAGTATTTGAATTAATTTTTCTTTCTTTGTGATGGCAGTTCTCTAGACTGACTTGTCCAACTCTGAAACATTTATTTTTTCTAATCCTCTTTTTTGGTTCTGCAAAGGATGTAGCAGAATGGGAAGAAGACACTGATGAATATATACGGAAGAATCTTCCATCTGATCTTGTGAGATACCTTGTCTGAAAAGCTAATCCGTATTTTCTCGTGGTATTTACTCTAGCATAATTTTCTACTTTCCAGTCTCAAACGTCCAAGTTTCTTTACAGGATGAGATTTCAGAATGGGCTGACGACTTATTTACGGCAAGGAAAAGTGCAATCAATTTACTTGGTGTTATCGCAATGTCAAAGGTAGTCATTTCCCTACTTATACACTGTGTGACTAAGAGGTTTTCCTTGGCTGAACTAATACTATCTTATGTTCGTTAACTTGTCATCTTTTCAGGGTCCACCTGTTGCATCTGCTGTTTCTAAACGAAAGAAAGGTGAAAAAAGTAAGAAAAAAGAGCAGCAAAGCTCTATTGGGGAGTTATTAGTGATACCATTCTTATCAAAGTTTCCCTTGCCCTCTGTTAGGGAAGAGGAGGCATCATCCAAGATATTGCACGAGTGAGTCAGTTCTGTTTATTCTGAATTTTGATTGATATCATCAGCATCATAAAATGATCTCTTCTGGTTATCTGCATAACCTTTTTACATTTCTTAGGCATTCATTGTATTCAACCATATAAACCATTTCTTCTGCAGTTATTATGGAGTCTTGATGGCGTATGGCGGTCTTCAAGATGTAAGATCTGATATTGCTTGGCCTTTATGAAAATTAAGTTGGAATGACTAGCTCTATGATTAATTCTTCACTGAAATTTGGGTTCTTGCAGTTCTTAAATGAGAAAAATCCTGATTACACGTCCAGTTTGGTTCGAAATCGGGTGCTTCTATTATATGCATCATGTTCATACTCCCCTTATTTGGTTGCAACAGCAAACTGGGTACTCGGTTCACTTGCACCATGTCTTCCTCAGGTAATTTATTGCATAGTGTAATGTACATTCTGTTTCTTCCTAGCACACCATCTCAACCACCTTAAATGTAAGGAATATGCATGTTTCTTGTCCACACAAATCAAACCAGCATTTAGCATGTTTCTTGTCCACACAAATCAAACCAGCTGTAAAGAAAATATTCTGAATTATGTTAAATTGAGACTTCTTTATACACACTTTTTTATGTTTTGTATGTTCAATGCTCTCTATTGGAGAATTATGTGACGAGTCTTATACTTTTCTCTCATGCCTGTATGAAACATGGTCATTACTCGTGTGTATTTAGAAACTCTACTCTTTCTTTATGGATCATAGAGACTTGTGGTGATGGGCATGTGTCATTCTCTCTCCTTTGTGTTCCCAACTTTTTTTTGCCTCAGACCTCGTTCGGTACACTGTAATGTAATCGTAATCGTAATGTAATCAAATATGTTTCTTTCTGAAGTTACTCCACCAATTACTTTTAACTAACCATATTTCTGGCTTATTCATGTGTTTCCAGGTAGGCAATGCTGCTGGCAGCCATGGATGTGTGGATCGGTTTGTCAATGGATGTGGAAAATCAAATATATATGTTTTGGACTTGTGTAAAAAGTCATAGATTTTATTTTGTAAATTAAGTGAATGCTTACTGATGTAAAGCTTGATGGGAACACTCTTGATGTAAGACTTGGATTTCATTTTGTGAACAATGGGATATTACCTTTAAATATGTTTTATAGAAATCGTTTTGTTAATGTTGCGGCTACGCTTTGTTAATGTTGTGGCTACCATATGCATTTCTGATTAAATAAAATAGTTCTGTATGAATTTTGGTTGTATAAAATTCAATTATATATTTTATATATAAACATGAAATTAGTAATTCCATAATAATTTAAACATTGTTAAGTTTTTTCGCACGATTACAGTACTTTTAAAATTCTGTCCCTTATTTATTAGGACGAAATATATCTGTTACAAAAACTTGTTTTTTGGGACAAATTAATAAACTGTCACACAAAAGCATAAATTTGAAAACTTTTGAGACGTTTTGCCTAACCGTCCTTTAACAGTAATTAGGACGGCAATATCCGTCTCTAAAGTTTTTGCCACGCCACCCTAATGGGACCGTCCATTCCCGTCCCAAAGGCCGTCCCAAATATTTGTTGGGACGGTAATTGCAGTTTTTAAGACGTTTTTTGTTGTCCCAAAAGGTCACTTTTTTGTAGTGTGTATAAATATAAGGATATATATAAAGGTATATGTGTCTGTGTGTATATATATATATATATATATATATATATATATATATATATATATATATATATATATATATTAAGAAGGGGGAATTTTATTGATATATCAGATGCAAAATGTAAAAGCCTATACAAGAAGCGCGCCTAGAGTAGGCAAAAGAGAAGGGACGGCTAGGCAAGCCAACAAAACAGAAACAAGAAGACAAAGACTAATCTAGGGTCTCCCAGAAGTTGGGCGTGAAGTGCGAGCAGCGCCTCCGGATCTTTAGGATTTGTCTGATAATTTCTGTACTGTTGGGGTGGAGGAAGATGTCGGCCCTCGTATCGAAACTTCTTCCTATTTTTCTACAGGACCCAAATGCCCGCGGCTGCTACGATCTGATGTCCGTGGGAGAGACCCCAGCTGGACAGGAGATCGTTGAAGCCCCAAGATGGGGGGGGCCTTCCTAAACATGTTGCTGAGATTCGCCCAAATATTCTTGGCCAGATTAGGAGGTGAGGATGTGCTCAGCAGATTCGGCTTGAGGGTAAGTGCAGCAGTGGCATCTCGAAGCTAGCCTATAGCCAAGCGATGTGATGGCATCGTCAGTGGGTAGCTTTTGGAAGTGGGCTCGCTAGATAAGGATCGACCATTTGATAGGGATGCACGCATGCCAGAAAGGAGCGGTAAGGGGTGATGGGGTCCGAGCCGCGTGCGACAGACCTGGTGGAAAATAGAGTGAACTGGCCGTCCTGGTTAGGGGACCATCTATGATGTCAGGAGTGTCGGAGAGACGGAGATTCGTAGTGGCGCGACGGGCGGTAGCCTCCGGGCCGAGCCAGGTCCTGACACGGTCCCAGATCCATCCGGACGTGGGGTCCCAAAGCTCGCAAATTTGGCCCTCCGCGGAGGGGATACGGGGGGTGCCAGAGGTTCCCGCCCAGCCAACGATCGTGGCTCATAGAAGAGTAGCCGTTGCCCAGCTGGATGTGCTTGAGGGGGTCAGCAAGCTGACGGTCGTGGATAATGCGTATCCAGGAAGACGATGAATGGTTGTTGACTAAGGCTATCCCAGGGTAGGAATATTTGAAGTATCTCGCTTGCATAAAGCGAGTCCAAATTAAATTGTCTGCGTAGCTTCCACCATAACTTCATGGAACACGCGTCGGCGATGTATTCTAATCTACTGAATTCCAGACCGCCTTCGAATATAGGATTAGCTATAGTAGTCCAGCTGGCCCAGTGGTGCTTATCTCTGCCTTTGTTGTGGCCCCAGAAGAAGCGGGCGAAAATGGATTCAAGCGAAGCGAGAACCTTTTTGGGAGGGTTGCAGACCGCCAGGGTGTAAATAGGAATGGAGGATAGCACGTGCTGGATCAGAATCAGCTTGCCTCCAGGCGAGAGGGTGGTATTGTGCCAGCCCTCGATCCTTTTCCTGATGGCGCTGACCATGTATTCGAAGATACCGGAGTTGGCCTTGCCATAGACCAATGGGCACCCTAAGTAGGTGAAGGGGGTATGCTATGGCAAAGGAAGTCAGGTTGAAGATCATCGCAGAGTGAGTCCTGTCCGTTTTGTGATGGGTGTAGATGAAGCTCTTGTTGTTGTTGATTCTTTGTCCGGAGCATCTGGTGTACCTGTTCAGCGTTTGAAGGACCACCTCGATAGTGCCGATGTTGCCGGAGGAAAAAATGAGGACATCGTCAGCGTAGGCAAGGTGAGTGTTTATAGGGCAGCCGGTGGAGGTGTGAAAGTGGTGGAACCTCGGGGTATAGGGTATGCTCTTAAGGTTCCTGTTGAGGGCCTCTGCAGTGATGATAAAGATAGTGGTAGAAAGAGGGTCCCCCTGGCGGACGCTACAGCTAGCGTTGAAGAAGCCATCGGCCTGGCCGTTGATAACAGTGAAGAACCAGAAATTGTTGATGGACCTGAATATGATGTCAATCCTGGGTTCAGAGAAGCTAAAAGCCCTGAAACCCAGATCATGAATTGCCAGTCGAGGCGGTCGTAGGCTTTCTCCATGTCCAGCTTAATTGCGATGTTCCCCCCTCTAGCCAGGAATTTCATACAAGTGACCATCTCTTGAGCGAGCAGGATGTTGTCCACGATGTTACGCCCTTTCACGAAACCACTCTGCTCCGCGAAAATGATTTTGGGTAGGAGATCCGCCATCCGGTTAGCGATAATTTTTGCGATGATTTTCTTGGTGAAGTTACATAGACTTATGGGGCAAAAGTCTTTGAAGGTTTCTGGGTTGTCTTTTGGAGATGAGAATGAGATTAGCCCTGGATAAGGATTTGGGGTATCTAGCTCCTTGAAAGAAGGCGACCGTAGTCTCCAAAAAGTCTGGACCGATGATGTCCCAGCAATGTCGGTAGAATACCCCGTTGAAGCCGTCCGGACCGGGAGCGCTATGCTCATCAAGATCCCGTACCACGGTCTGCACCTCGGCGGCGGTAGGGAGGGAAAGAAGCTGCGCGTTCTCAGGCTCGATGATGATGCTAGGGATTTCCGCCAGCACCCCCTCGTCCATGACGACCGCTTCTTTGGTGAAGAGATTGGAGAAGAAGTTGGCCGCAGCCTCTTGAATCTTAAGCTGGTCCGTCAACTGGTTGCCGTTGTTGTCGGAGATATGATGAAGGTTGAGCTATTGTCTGCGGCCTTTCACGCAGGCGTAGAGAAGCTGGAGTTGCGGTCCCCTTCGTTGTCCCATTTAAGTCTAGCTTTTCGTTTCCAGAATTCCGTTTCGACTTTAAGCCTGGACTTGAGGATGGCTCTGGCGAGGTTGAGTGCGGACTGCGCTTCGGGGGATCTGTTAGCAACGTAAGAGATCTCGGTGCGGGTAACATCATCTTCCGCATTTTGATCTCCTGAAAGATGTTGTCGAAAGCTGCCATACTCCACTGAGAGAGAGCCCTGCTCGTGGCTCGCAGTCTGGCCACCACTCTATACAGTGGATCAACGACACTCACTGAGAACCAAGCTGAGGTCACTTCGGACTTGAAACTAGGATGATGCCTCCAGAAATCCAGGAATTGGAAAAGTTTCTTGATGCGGTGGGAGCTTCTGCTGATCTCGATGAGAAGGGGGAGTGATCGAATTCTGTGGTGTTTAGGTGGGATAGGCTCGAGATGAGTCCCATGTCGGCCCAGTGGCTGTTGATGAGGGCGCGGTCTAGGCGGAAGTATTGTCGTCGGGAGCCTTTCTGCATGTTACACCAGGTGAAAGTGTTGTCGGAGAAGGGAAGGTGAGCTAGGTGAGAGTTGAAGGTAAAATTGTTGAAGTCGTCCATGGCCGAAAGCGGGGGCGGTCGCCCTCCGGACTTCTCGGCACTACTAGAGATGATGTTGAAGTTGCCTAAGCACATCCACGGAAGGTTCTGGAGGGAGAGGTGGGTGTCGAGCAGGTCGGCCCAGAGTAGTTTTTGTTCTTGGAAGTCGCAGCTGCCGTGAACGGCAGGGATTAAGGTTCTGTTCCGAAGTTGAGGGTGTTCCACCCAGAAGGAGAGAGCTTGGAGGGAGTCCTGAACCATGCCTGATTGGATGCCAGCACCGGCGAGAATCCAGATGTCGTGACTGCCAGCCAGTACGGTCGCGAAACCAAGATGAAGTTGGATGCCGGTGATCCTTTTCTTTGGGATTTTGGGTTCAATGATCACTAGGATATCAATTTTGTGAATTTTCTTGAGGCTGAGGATTCTATTCAGCGTTGGTTTGTTTGCTATGCCTCTTACGTTCCACGAGAGGATGTTAAACATTGGGTTAGGGGGAGGGGTGAGGAGGTTGAGCTTGGCTGCTGACCTTGTGGTCATGGCCGCTTACTGATTCTTTTTCTTGTTTTTCTTCTTCTATTTCGAAGAAGATTTCTTGGTGAAAGATTTATGGTCGTTACTGGCCGCAGTCAAACCAGTAGGTGAGGACGCACGAACGACGGCCTCTGGGGAGTAACTCGCGACGTCGACATCGTCAAGCGCACATATCGGGTTGTTGCGATCGAGGAAACTTGCGTCCTTAGCTAGCCAGAACCTGCTTGTAATAGGGGAACAAGGGATAGGGGTTGCGTCAGTGAATACGAAAGAGATGGCCGGGTCTGCCGTGTACGACTCTTGCCCGACGACAGGATGTCTAGGGTCGAAGGCCGCCACGGGCAGGGCACGAGGGTGGCCGCCATAGGAGATGGGGGGTGGAGGAGCTGGTATCCAAGGGCTTGAGGGAGGTGATGAGGGGGATCTCAATAGGAGCTGTGCCGATACAAAGGGGGGTGGAGGTGGGGGGGTATAGAGGCTGTCGAATATTAACCCGACAATGCATGAAGCGTCCGGCTCTATCTGGGAGATGTTGTCTGAGTCCGGGCATATGTGGTCGAAGGTGTGCTCGCAAGGGCTCTCGGGGGAGTTATCTATGTAAATTATGGCAAAGGAGTTAGCGAGGGTAATGGTGGAGGGATTGTAGGGGACGATGGCAGAGTCGGACGGGGAGAGGTATCTCGAGCGTTGCAGAGGAAGGGTTCCTGTGTGCCGAAGGGGGGGTGGGTGAGGTGTCAGGCGAGGGAATATGGGGAGTGGTGGATGCGACCGGGTTGCGAGGTTTGCGAGTACCAGGTTTCTTGAGAGTCGGGTTGGCCCGGAAGCAGCGCGGTAAGGAATGACCGCTCATCTGGCAATGTTGGCAATAAATAATGTTGTTGTCATACACCAACGTTTGTCTGATCGTCTGATCTCCAAGCTCTATCTCAATCATTTTGGAGGGTTCGTTGGTGAGGTCGAGCTCAACACAAATCTTCGCATAGTTTTATTTTGAGAGGTTACGTGTTTCTTCCGCGATGGCGACCAGGGACCCGAAGGAACTGGCAATACGCTTAAGAGCAACTGCGGGGAAGCACACCAGGGGGAGGTTGGGGAGGGTGACCCATGTGGATATAATCGATGAATCTACAACGGGGTTATATATATATATATATATATATATATATATATATATATATATATATATATAACTATAGAGAATAAAAAAGAAACAACAGAAATAAAAACTAAAACAAAACAAAACACTAAAACCAAACCCAAAGAAAGCCCAGCGCAACCGAACCCTCTTCCTAGCACAATAACCTGACCCGCCGTCGGCTTCATATATAGAGATCGAGAGAGATGGAGAGCGTAAAATAAAAACCCTAACCCGACTCCAACCCCCCCAGTGCCGAACCTGACCTTGGAGCAACCGTGCACCACCATGGGGCCGTCGATCGGCCATGGCAGTGCCAGAGCGCGCACACGCGCAAGGTCGCTCAGGACAGGGTAGCAGCAACTGCTGTATCGCCTGTGTTCATGGTGCTACATCTCCCTCATCGTTCGATAGTTTGTCGATCCGTTTTCTCTGGTACGTAGCTAACCTATACGACTATATTTACCTTCAATTAGTTTTAATTGTCTTGCGCTAGATTTCCCGTGAGATTGACGCGAAGTCGACCAATTTTCTGTTTGCAAAACAGAGCAAATAGCAGTCCATGTACCCATATTAGGAGATCGATTATGATCGATCTAATACCAGTTTAAAAATTGTATTTGAACAAAGTTTTAGACTACATGACCAGGATTGAAACCCTTCTTTTATTTCCTGTTTTAGACAAATATAGATTCAGTTATTTGGTTTCAAAAATCAGGAAAAATCTATGAAAACTATTTTCAAAAACGTAGAAAATCCTACGATACCACGTGCGTCCCGCCAAACCGGGCAACGTGGTCACGAACCGAAAGCATCAAAAGGTGCATAATGGCTTCGCGGACGTGTGGGCTTTGACAAAATTCATATTGGCTGCGTGTGCGCGACAAATTTGATGCGTATCCGTTGAAATTCATCGTATCGGCCCATTTGCAAATTTCTTAATTATTTTGTGCACGCTCATCAAATCGAGATAAAACTTGCGCCAACAGGCTGCATCATTTTTGGTCCTGTATGCCAAGTTTGGTCCGATTTTGCAACAGTTGACCGGATCACCGTTTTGCGGGCGATTTTGTGTACGGCCCGTCGAAATCCAACTTTGGACATACGATTGGGTTCGTATCGGAAAATCAAACCTTTAGACATATAGTTTGATGACTTTAGAGACCATAGACTTTGGCATACTTTTCGGTGCAAAGTGGGTCTAACGGCGGACACCGTTTGATCCAAAATTACCGTTTTGCCCCTGTGTCCAGAATTAGACTTAAGGACAGGCAATTCTAGCTAATTTGACTATTCTGAAAATGTTGGTAATATTTATTTCGGCATCCGGAGACTTTTGCATATGATGACTTTAGTGACTCATCTGAGTGGTTGTACTATCAGTTTCACCAGCACAGGACCTCAGGCGAGTACATCTCTGATAGTTTTCATATTTGATTATCTCTATGATTCGTGTACGTAGTAGTGTTTGACATTAATATTTTATTGGTTCTTGATACGAAGTTGTCATGCCCCGATTCGTAGAGTCATTTGTTCACATATTTTATCTCTTGTAATCGATCGTCCTTGCTTGGGCGTGATGCCGTACAAGTCTGGTATTGCACTTGTACAAGGCAAAGATGGTACATAATTGATTATCTTCAAATAGGAACACATTGCAGCGACAGAAGCAGATAAATTGAAGTTAATGAGGACAATCTTTCTCTTTGAATATAAATACATCACTTTTTTACAGCAGCGGAGAAAATAGATAACTTGCAGTCACAGAGAAATATATATAGAACTATATTCTCTTTTTGATAATTGAAGAACAGTACAAGACTTGTATTGGAATACAATGCTTACAACACTTCCCACTTATAATGAAAGCCAACTGAACAATGCTATAAAGCATACATTTGATACTTGGATACATTGGATTACAACTCGATATACCGACTTGGCTTACAACTCACTAGTACAACAGATTACAATGTTCCATACATTATGCCCTTTATAAACAGAAGATATTATCTTGTACAAGGAGAGCTTCTGCATGTCCAACAAATCTTCGATGCCGCGGGACCGATCAAGCCAATCTTCGTGTGCAGAATATCCAAAGCACGAGTACCTACCCACAAAACGTGGGTCAATACATCATCTGTGTACTGGCGACAGAATCCAACCCACTCGCCTAAGCCAAATTTTTAAGTAACCATTTAAGCAGCACTTATTAGAATGATCTTTCTATTTGGGACCTGACATCAGTTTACAGTTCATGGACAATATTCATAGTGAAACATGTAAACATATTCTTTTGCAATATTCATGTGGAGTATCATTATAGCATTCTTGGTGTTACCATACAAAGACATCATTTAAGCATCGTTAATATTAACATCTTAAACATGTTATGACAATTCTCACTTCAAGCATCACCTAGCATGTATGTCATGTTTGGGCAATGTTTATAGCATGGCATCTTTCTAGCATACTGAATTTAACATGTTAAGCAAGTTCTCATACTGAAAGGCTACATACAGCATCATTTATTTGGCACGTTAAGCACGCAAGTTATACCAACATAGATATTGAGTATATCACACTTAAGTGATTTCTTACCGATGGCCAACTCCCTCGTACCTGCATCAAATACAGGTTATCCGATATACTTACTCTGCCTGCACAAAATATTCATTAGCATGCATCTTGACTACATGGCCACTGGTATTGTTAAACCATACGGACATTTGCCATATAGGAATTCAAGGTAATGTAATGACTCCAGAGAAGGTAGCTAGCCCCAAAGGATGCCTTGCAAGACCCGTACTACCAAAGCACGTCATTGTTTCCTCCTAGGACGGATCAGTCCCCCTAACGTCCCGGGGTACCGTCCGAGGAAACATATCACCAAACCTTATGCATAAGTTGTCTATGACCATGCGAATGTGTGTCCGACTCGATCGTGAACGTAAACACATGGTAAATAATAAAAGAAATAAATACAACAGTGCATAATCATTCATCTCATTCAAGTCATGTTCAATGACTTATTCATACCCAACATTACCATCATTTCACTTGGTGATCTCAACGATCCCAAGCCTCATCAATTCTCATTGTTTCCAACAGTTTATTTCTTGTTCCTTCAACTCAGACACATTGAAGCATTCCCACATTATTCATTTCTCAAGGAACATGCAGCATTTCATTTCATAGGGACAATATCATTCATTTTATTGCTTATATTAAAACAGGCAACATCATCAGTTATGCAGAAGATAAATAATTCTATTATTTCATTTGGATCATTGGGTCGATAGCATAGCCAGTTCTCTTTTTATTATATCATTCACAAGGCGTCTCATTATTCAAGTATTTCATTTAATTTAGCAGCATTAAACATAAGGAACAATGTTATCAATTCATTCTCAGTCATCAAATCACATTACCAGTTCAATGTTATTCGTTCAGCAGTTCAATATTCTTGTCTTATTCATTTCAACGATTTCCAACATATGCATCTCTATCGATTTAGCAACTAAAGCATCGCATCACAATTATTCAACATTCAAGGTAAGAGACATTAGGGACATATTCATAGCATCACGTTATTCCATTTATTAAGCATACAGGAATAAGGAGGAAGGAGGAAAGTTCTACTTGCCATGCATAACGGTCTTCCTGCTCCAATCCCTCTAAGCGTAGCTCCACCAGCGAGCCACGTTCCAATACCTATTTCGTCTAGCCAGCTAAGAGAGACTACATCAGTCTATATTCTTCTGATCTTCAACATAAGTCACGGTCCAACATTCTGATCCTATCCAACAAGCCAACCAAATGCATCGTGCGGAGCGGGGCATTATATAGTATACCACTCAGAAAAAGTTTTGTCCTTGAAACTTAATAGAAACAACTTATTTTACTAATTCACTTAGTCACAACAAGTTACTCATTCAGTTTCAATTCAATATTCATTCAGCTTCTATTCAATATCCAGTTCATCATACTCGACCATTTCTAAATAGCTACCCAACTGTACCACTTAATCCGTCAACGATTCAATCTGTCTTTCTTTTTTTCAATTACTTGTAACTTACCATTGATTCACTAACATTTTCCTTACATTTTTATCTTGGTCACAACATATCACTTCGTTTGGATCCATACACACATTTTAGGTGTCCCCTAAATATATGCATTTCAGCCAAAGTTCGCGCTAGTGTGATAAATTCTTCCCAAAATGTTATCTCAGTCGCAACCAATCACTTCGACTGGATCCATACACATATTTTAGGCGTCCCCAAAACATATGTACTTCAGCCAACTTCCATGTTAGTGCGATTCGATCAGCCACGATATCACTCTCTTTTCCAAATCCGACTTAGCATCCTTTCAATTAACTTACTACTTTATTCACTTGCCACAATCACTATCTTCCAGGCCACAACACTTAACATCAGGGACAACTCGGTTAAGCTCTCTATCCAAGCATAATATTTCTAACATTCGATTAAGGGTCTAACTTAGAGCCAAACGTATCAAGAGTTTACAACATGCAATCATATTCCTTTTCGAATCCAACAATATTTCTCACCGAGGCAATTTAACTTTTCTAAAAGATACAATCCGACGTCACCCACTATCGATTACCCGAGCCAAGGGTACAATTCTATGCAACAGTTAAGGTTAACCCAGTTAACCGACTATAGATACCAGTCAAACATTTCCAAGGCACAAGTTGAAGCAAGTCCTTAGGTCAATACTCATCTTAACCATCTCTCATACAATGCCACAAGGTCATTCTATGGGTCTCCAATGGTCACCTATTATTCAGTCAATCTCTAAGGTTAGCTATACTGGCAGCTAAACTTAATCATTCAGATGACTTTCCTAGAGTGGACGGCTACTAGTGTTATACTAGTTCGTTATTCTTAGGGCCAACAAGCAACTGACAGTTCTAAGGAACTCTACCCAAACCCATGGGTATCAACTCAGTCTGAATACTAATCGCCATTGTCGGCTATGCCAACAATTGGTAAGTCATCAACTGGTCGGTAGGGTCAAGTCTATCTATCCAGAGTCTTCCTCAAGGAAGTAATTCCCACAGAGGCTCATGCTTAGACTTACCCAACGATCGAGTATGAACGATCTATCAACATTATGGTCAATTCCCAACCCGACATACGATTCTCATCGTTCTAATAATCCATCAAGTAAAATTCTAATGATTCAATTTCTACTCCAATTCCTTTGTACCCACACGAACCCATAAGCCAAGGCTAACTATTCAAGGGTCATCGATTCCGATAGTCTTAACATAGCTATGGAATAATACTATTCAGTTCACATGACAAAGTCATACGCTAAGTCATAAGCCAACAATCTATATCCCAACCAACAATCAACTATACCGACATTATCTAGCACGTTTACAATTTCTCGTTCCTATTCCTTTCTCAATCATCAAACTATCTTGCGGGCATTCTTAAATCTCATACATCAATGGTCGAGTAGTTTATTCCATTCAATCCAACAATTTAGGTATCAACTAATCATTCTCTATGCAACACAAATATTCAGGGTTGCTACTTATTACTTTCTAGTATAATTTAATTTCTCAGCATACATGCACATATACAATGACTATCCTTTGGTGATCAAGATGGATTAACATCTATTACACCTTAGGGTCAGGGCACATATCTCTAATATTCTTTTGGTTCACCGACAATATTTCTAAAACTTTCAACTTAGCAACCAACTTTGTCTTAGCCACATATGATTTGAATATAACCAACCAAAGTCAATATTCAGATGTTCTAAGCTACAACATTCTCTAGCCAAGTCCACTTACCCAAAGCATACTAACTGTCTTACTAGTCTGAGTCATCACTCGACTAAACAATTTCTAACCAAGCAACCCGTTACAATTTCTAGAAATCTCGCTACCCAGCATAACATGACCATCAATGGAACTCGAGTCATCCAGCAATAATTGTGACTCCCAGCTAAGTTTGGCACTATCCAATACACACAGATAGTCTCATTGCTATCCTATGGAAAGGGTCAACATAGATCTCGTTCTGAGGTGGTAGAGGCAATATACCACTCAGAAACGAAGCCATCCTTAAACAATACCAACTCAAATCTATTCGACATGCATGATCTATAATGATCACAACACTTAGCCAACATCTCAGGGTCTCAAATCACAAGCCAACATTCTTAGGGTCTCGAATTCTCAAGGCTAACACACATGAGTCAACTCAGCAATTCTGTTGAACTCATCCATCCATGGTTTTATTCCCAATTCTATTCCAACATCATATGCAATTTCACAACTTGTTATAGCACATAGGCAACTTTCTCTATTTGCACATTCCAAACAGCATTCACACTATAGCATACTATGGCATCGAGTTATTATTGGGTTATTTGTGTCCAAACCAACAACAATCATTCATTCAGGGGCATCACAATGTATATAGACTTATTGTATGGAACATCCAGTGAGCACCAAGAGGGTCAACGAACTTTCAGACACAAACAACATAGGATGATTACCGAACAACAACAACATAATGCGGAAGCAATCTTTGATTTAATCGCGGAAGCAACTTTGAGTGATCGCGGAAGAAATATGGTTAATCGTCGATGCAACTTTGATTTGAAATGAATCAAAGAAGAGACCAAGGACGTAAAGTCGTGCTCTGATACCAATTTGACAAGCCCTGATTCGTAGAGTCATTTATTCACATATTTTATCTCTTGGAATCGATTGTCGTCGCTTGGGCGTGATGCCGTACAAGTCTGGTATTGTACTTGTACAAGGCAAAGATGGTACATAATTGATTATCTTCAAATAGGAACACATTACAACGGCAGAAGCAGATAAATTGAAGTTAATAAGGGCAATCTTTCTCATTGAATAGAAATTTTTTTACATCACTTTTTTACAGTACCAGAGAAAAAAGGATAACTTGCAGTCACAGAGAAATATATACAGAACTATATTCTCTTTATTGATAATTGAAGAACAGTACAAGACTCGTATTGGAATACAATGCTTACAACACTTCCCACTTATAATGAAAGCCAACTAAACAATGCTATAAAGCTTACATTTGATACTTGGATACATTGAATTACAACTCGATATACCGACTTGGCTTACAACTCACTGGTACGACAGATTACAATGTTCTATACATTATGCATATTATAAACAAAAGATATCATCCTGTACAAGAAGAGCTTCTGCATGCCCAACAAATCTTCGATGTCGCGGGACTGATCAAGCCAATCTTCGTGTGCAGAATATCCCAAGCACGAGTACCTGCCCACAAAACGTGGGTTAGTACATCATCTATGTACAGGCGAACAGAATCCAACCCACTCGCCTAAGCCAACATTTTAAGTAACCATTTAAGTAGCACTTATTAGAATGATCTTTCTATTTGGGACCTGACATCAGTTTAATTCATGGACAATATTCATAATAAAGCATGTAAACATATTCTTTTGCAATATTCATGTGGACGTATCATTATAGCATTCTTGGTGTTATCATGCAAAGACATCATTTAAGCATCGTTAACATTAACATATTAAACATGTTATGACAATTCTTACTTCAAGTATAACCTAGCATGTATGTCATGTTTGAGCAATGTTTATAGCATGACATCTTTCTAGCATACCAAATTTAACATGTTAAGCAAATTCTCATACTGAAAGGCTACATACATCATCATTATTTGGCACATTAAGCACGCAAGTTAAACCAATACAGATATTGAGTATATCACACTTAAGTGATTTTTTACCGATGGCCAACTCCCTTGTACCTGCATCAAATACAGGTTAGCCGATATACTTACTCTGCCTGCACAAAATATTCATTAGCATGTATCCTGACTACATGGCCACTGTGATGTTAAACCATACGGATATTTGCCATATAGGACTTCAAGGTAATGTAATGACTCCGCAGAAGGTAGCTAGTCCCAATAGATGTCTTGCAAGACCAGTGCTACCAAAGTACGCCATTGTTTCCTCCTAGGCCGGATCGGCCCCCCTAACATCCTGGGTACCGCCGAGAAAACATATCACAAAACCTTATGCATAAGTTATCCATGACCATGCGAATGCGTGTCCGACTCGATCGTGAACGTAAACACATGGTAAATAATAAAAGAAATAAAGACAACAATGCATCATCATTCATCTCATTTAAGTCATGTTTAATGACTTATTCATTCCCAACATTACCATCATTTCACTTGGTGATCTCAACGATCCAAGCCTCATCAATTCTTATTGTTTTGAACCATTTATTTCTTGTTCCTTCAACTCAGACACATTGAAGCATTCCTACATTATTCATTTCTCAAGGATGCAGCATTTCATTTTATAGGGACAATATCATTCATTTTATTGCTTATATTAAAACAGACAACAACATCTGTTATGCAGAAGATACATAATTCTATTATTTTATTTGGATTTTGGGTCGATAGCATAGCCAGTTCTCTTCTTATTCTATCATTCACAAGGCGTCTTATTATTTAAGTATTATATTTGTTTCATCAGTATTAAACATAAGGGACAATTTTATCAATTCATTCTCAGGCATCAAATCACATTTGCAGTTCAATATTATTCGTTCAGCAGTTCAATATTTATGTCTTATTCTTTTCAACGATTTCCAACATATGCATCTCTATCGATTTAGCAACAAAGCATCGCATCATAATTATTCAACATTCAAGGTAAAAGACATTAGGGACATATTCATAGCATCACGTTATTCTATTTATTAAGCATGCAGGAATAAGAAAGAAGGAGGACAGTTTCACTTGCCTGCATAATGGTCTTCCTGCTCCAATTCCACTAAGCGTAGCTCCACCAGTGAGCCACGTTCCAATACCCATTTGTCTAGCCAGCTAAGAGAGACTGCACAGTCTTAATTCTCCTGATCTCCAACATAAGTCACGTTCCAACATTCTGATCCCATCCAACAAGCCAACCAAATGCCTCGTGCAGAATGAGGCATTACAAAAGTTACACGAGATAGAAGTTATGGATTCTTTACATGTTGTTCGTGACCAATCTATTACCGTGTTCGTGACCTGTTTGGATCCATGAGTACTAGTTGGGTGGAGAAATACTCTAGACATGTAAACAAACCCAAAATTATTCGTGCCTAATAGCAGTCGCACACTTCACGTGCTGGGTGCCGGATCTTATTTGCCTAATAGCAGTCGCACATTTCATGTGCGGGGTGCCAGATTTGCACTTAGCCGTTTACATGTCGAAGTAGTATTTCAACTCACTAGATAAATACAGTTTTTGGTTCTACAGTATACATTGCTAGCTACATGTCTACTCTGGTTTAGTACCCACTTGTCATTTTCACTATGTTCAATTTTTGCCATGATTCCATGCTTATCTTTTCGTCGTGTATTTTATTATTATTTACAGATTTATGGATTTTGTCATTTATTGAAACTGTTGTGAGAATGTACTCGTTCCTTTCCAGATTTGATCGTTGATATAGATTGGATGACGTTCTTCCTATTCTTGTGCTATGGACCAAACGGGGGGAGATAGATACTCGCAGGCCAAAACCTAGAAATTAGATAGACGTGATATCATTTTATTACTTGTAAGAACTTTGTACTTTTCTTTAAATATAAATCTTATAATAATTTGTAGATTTGATTTAATATTGTGAATGAGCAATAAATATTGTTTATGTGATTTTGATCAACATGGCCGTGACAGCGTTCTACCGCCGACTCTACGGCATAGGCTTGTTTGGATACGTCTCGTATCCGAAAAGCGGGTGCAGGTCGTGACAAATTTTTGTGGTGGCCCATGCAGGTTAGTTTTCGCAAATTGTACGAACTCGTGGTAGTACCATATTAGTCGTACTACTGCGAGCCTGCGACTAGGAAATGCTCATTCACAACTAGGAGTAAGTCAATTTTAGGAGAATGGTTAGGACTAGGAGTCCCTAGTTTACTTTAACAGTTGGATAGTTAAGGTTGCTACATAGGCCTCATCGAATTCTAAATCCTATTAGATGATTCTCATAGAAGGATGCACTATTGTATTCTGATTCAATAGTATTTCTAAAGTGGGTAGATTCGTAATCCCTCTTTTCGAAAGTTTAGAAAATATCCTTTTATTTATTTATTGTTAATTAAAATATGGTTTTTAGAATTTTATTAATATTTATTATAGAAGGCCTTAGTCACGGTTAAGTTTTGGAGTGCAATAACAAAGCATTTTGGCACTGAAAGTGTGGTCGAGTGCTTTGATTAGTGTTCTAGCCATGGTAGAGGAGGCCGAGTCATAGGTGTATACTAACTAGGAAAACTAGGCCAAATCGTGACATAATACTAGGGATAATTTAATTACTTATTATTAAGATTATTGGCTTTTAGAAGACCTGATTGTTCCAAACTAGCCCGAACCTAACCCAAGTCCTGTGGTCATGTAGTGCGACCAACGTCGTCCATGTAGATATATATGTGTATATATATTGGTAGTCCATTTCTAGTATTGTGAATAATTTCTATAAATTATATATTGATTATAATATATGTATTATTACTATTTAAATTTATATTTTACTTGGAAATAAGATAACCATCTCTTAGAATGATATTTTGGGATTTTTGGGATTTACTTAGGCAATACATATATAGTTGTGTATAAATATATTCATAATAGGTAGACATAGTGCTTTATACATATTTTCCCTCGATCTTGAATATTAGAGAAATATAAATTTAAGTTTATTTTTTTTTTTGCCTTCGGTCATTTTTTTCCCTAATCATGATCATTTGTACAACTTTATCTTATATCTTTTCTAAACATCGTCATATCATAAGTTCGTATCACTTATATTTTTTTCCTTCGACCTAAGGAATTATTTTTAAAATAACTTCTCACTCAATTGTCTATTAATCTCGAGTTAAGTTTTTTTGGATTCAAAAGTTTCCTCTCAACCGTTGAATATTGAATATCCGTGAAATAAGGATTATAAGATTTTTTTTTTTCGACTTCGATCATTATCCTTCCTAATCAAGTGTTTTTCTTTTCAAGAAGCTGATCTTATACTTGAAGACATATACTTGCACTTTTTCTATCTTTATCAACTTGTATGATATTTTAAACTCCTTTGATATTCTTGGAGATATAGTTGGAATAATTTTGATGACTTACGATGACAAGACAGCAGCGCACTGTCGTCACTTATTTGAATTATCGAGACTGCGGGTTCACTGCAGCCAGCAGGGCACTGGCGTGGCATGACCCCTAAGTTGAAATAATTTCAAGTAAGCGTGGGTGATCGAACAGTATTAAAATTATGTCTTGTTAGTCTTATTTCATTCTTGAGTTGTTATGTCAAGATTAAATAGAGTTGATAGGGTATTCGTCACCGCAACATAGCTTGAGTTGTGGAACCAAGGGTTTAATGCTGCTAGCTGTACACTGGAGAGGCATAAATTCTTGGTAAAATGACTTCGATTATGTTTACGAGTTTCGAATACCATTGAGACTACATCTTATTGGCATATAACTATTAAGTTTTCAAATTGATTTGTGCTTATTCCTAGTCACAATCTTCTCAATAAACCGGTAATTCTTTCTTCCTTTCTTATCCTTCTATTTTTCAGATTGTCATTTTTTAATGTAATTTTGACTGGATTCCTAAACTTATCTAGATTTTGATTCTAAACTCGTCCCTAAATAATTGTTGATAAATATTTTAGGCATATCGAAACGATTTTGGATTTGATCATCCATGAACAATTTCGATCATGACTAGACTCCTTTTATTATTATATTTCGACGAGTCAATTCGTATCCTTTCGTAGGTTTGATTCTATAATCATGCCTGAACAGTTTTCCTTAACTAATCGATCATTCCTAAACAAATTTGATCACGACTAAACTCTCTTGACTATAATCATAATCGTGCATATGTTTCAAATCAATTATTGCTAATGTTATATTTTTTATTCCATTTTGATCATGACTATTTTGACCTTGTTCATGCTCGTGCCAACTTTCTAATTTTATCATGCATGGATGGCTTGCATGATTAACCTTGATCGTGTCTGTATTAGCTTATATCTATGAGACTATAGCCTCGTTTAGATTACATCTAGAACCTTGATCATTCTTTAGAAATTCGGTCATAACTAGACCATGTGACTGTAGTTGGATCATGCCAAATCATTTCAATTTAAATAATTCTTAAACATTTGGTTGTCAACTAGACCATTTGACCGAATATTTATCGTGCTAAATCACACTCTCCTTTTGTCTATTATCTTTATCATTTTGATCATATCCATGATTATGCGTGACTAATTAGATCATGAATCATATCACGCCCTTGATTATACCATTCGTCGTTTATTCATATCAATTAAAAATTTGGTTTCTTGATTATTCTTCATAGTCGTGCCTAATCATGTTCTTTAAAATTTCTAGGGTAAATCATTCTAAGGTGGGTAGGTCGTAAGCCCACTTTTTATTTTCTTATATTTTCTATTTAGTTTACTTTAGTTTAATTATTTTTCCAAATCGGGAAATAATTTTTATTGTATTTCTATTTTAATTTTTGAAAAAAGGGGGGAGATTTGCAAAATTTTAGAAGAGATTTTATTGTAGGATTATTGAATTACTATTTTATCAAGAGTAATATTAAATTCAAAATATTACTATTATTTTAGAAGATGTTGTATTTGTGAAATATACAGCTATAAATATTGAATTATTCTTAACAATATTTTGACAATTGATTTTATTACAAGGATTATTTAAAGTAATAGGTATTATTTGAGACAATATTTTATGATTGATTTGGGGGTATGATTGGGTCAAATTCCTAGTTCCCAAAACCCCCAACCATCCAAATCCCTATCCCTAATTTCCAAAATTGATTCCACATCCCTAACCCTAGATTCCCTTTTCTAAAGTTTCAGAAATTTTTATTCATTTATTCATTCACATATTTTATTTGTCGGGATGGAAGGCAGATTTCGTCGATACCTTGTTTATGATTATTTCTTAGCAAACTTGTTTCAAAATTAAAGTTGAGCGCATATTATGGCTTTTAGAGTTTCAAACACTTTCTTCCTATTTTATTTATTCGACCAATTTCTTTAACATAAATTTCTACTACCTTTCACCAATCTACCAAGTCTGTCTATCCTAGTAGTCCTTAAATTCGAGGACAAATTTATTTCTAAGGTGGGTAAATTTGTAATTCCCCTTCCCAAAATTTTAATATATTTTATTTTACTTTATTTTGAATTACGATTGTTAGAATTTTATAAATAATTAATTATATAATTATTACGGTAGATGGCTTTAGCTACGGTTGAGTTTTGAAGTACCAGACGACTAGAAATCGTGGCACGGATAGTGCCGTGGTGTGCCTTGACTAGTGTTTCAGCCATGGCTAGGAAGGCCGAGCCATAAGTATGTCCCAACTAGAAAAACCAGGCTAAGTTTAATTATATATTAATTACGATTATGATTATAAGTTTAATTATATATTAAAGATTATGATTTAGGAGATCCGGTTGTGCCGATTTAGCTCGGACTGGACCTGAACCAGACCCAAACCCATGTAAACATGTAGTACGTCCAAAAGATGTCTATGTAGATAATTGTTTGTGCAGTTTAATTAGTGTAATTGTTTTGTGGATAAATAAATATTTCTTATATAAAAGAGTTTTTTTATATAAATAAGATGCTAAGAATAATTTACTAGATTTTGGGTTTTAGGATATATTATAGGTATATGTTATATAAGTATCTATGGGTACGCATATATACATGTATATACATCTATTTAGATATATAAATAGGTTTATAGAATACGAGAATTAGGCTTTATATATATACAACAATATAAATTAACTTTATTTATATAAATTCTATATATATGAATTATGATTTTTATATAGTGAAAGTATTGATTATATTTAAAATATTTTATTATCTGTATGGAATTTGTGGTATATGTAGTATAAATATAAGGATATATAAAAGGTATATGTGTGTGTGTGTGTGTGGTGTGTGTGTGTGTGTGTGTGTGTGTGTGTATATATATATATATATATATATATAGATATATAGATATATATATATAGAAATAAAAACTAAAACAAAGAAAAAAAAACAAACACTAAAACCAAACCCAAAGAAAGCCCTGCCCAACCCAAGCCTCTTCCCAGCACAGTATCCCGACCCTACCCTCGACTTCGTATATAGAGATCGGGAGAGATGGAGAGCGTAAAACAAAAACCCTAACCAGACTCCAACCCCCCAGTGCCGACCCTGACCTTGGAGCAACCGCGCGCCACCACGGGGCCGCCGGCTGGCAAAAAAAAAAAAAAAAAAAAAAAAATATATATATTATATATATATATATATAACTATAGAGAAAAGAAAAGAAAACAATAGAAATAAAAACTAAAACAAAACAAACACTAAAACCAAACCCAAAGAAAGCCCAACCCAACCCAAGCCTCTTCCAGCACAGTATCCCGACCCTACCCTCGACTTCGTATATTGTCACGCCCCTGAACCAGAATACTGGAGAGAGGGGTAGCCATAGCCAGCTACGTATAAAAATGGATTCCATCTCGCTATACGGTCACGGCTGTCTAGATACATGAGGGTTTAACTACAAGCCAACAGTCTCTTAGGTCATGAACAAGCCTAGTGTCTCAATCACAAGCAAGTAAGTAAATGTTACAAGATGTAAGATCACCAAATATACAATAGTAAGGCGTCCCAAACATATTCAGTTGATCATGAAGCTCGTCGTTACAAAATGTTAGGACTAGCAAGAGTTTAGTCATACATGATCAACCCTAGGATCTGTCAATCATGTTACAGCCCGTAGGCAGACAGTAAGTATGCAATCGAGCTAAACAGGTGCTCGTCGGCTAAATGCCTCAAAAGAATATTTTTACAATAAAGTGGAAGATCAAAATAAACCCACTTGTTGCCCTGGTTACGTCTAGTCGCCACCATCGGGCTGAAAGGTTGGTAGATCCTCTGAGCTGCTCCGAAATCTGGCCACACAAAACCAGTTGGGTCAGATCCCAGAAAGAGCAAGTGCTACAAAGAAAGCTTCACTTAGGAACTAAAACCAGCAATTAGCACAGAAGATAATAATATATAGTAAAACTGGAGAAAATATAACATCACGAGGATATACGGTAAGATAACCATGGGACCATTCAGATAACCAGGTTACAATCCTTAAACCAAACAAGGACCGGGATTGTAACCCTTCGTCTGAACCGAACTTGGTTTCCCCCATTTATCAGCAAGATAATGTAAGAAAATCAGGACATGTAACAATCTTATACAGGATCAAGGCTAGACAGATTTATTCCTCATTCAATCAATCACAGCCAAGCAATGAGTACGGCTTGATACTTTAACTAGCTAGGGTTATCGCAGGCCTAGTTACTAGCAAGATGCAGCGAGATTATTCCAGCCACAAGTCCTGCAGACCATCCAGGTTACCCAGGTCAAAAATTAGGGGTTGAATTCAGGTGGGTACATCGTCCAGGAAACGCATGTACCCTTAGGTAGCTTGAAGGGTGCAACACATGATAGTGTGCTGGAAATGTGCCCTACTCGACGGCAGGCTACAGATCCCAGGCGCACCCAGGTAACGGGATTGCCTGTAGCTGGGATATCTATTTACTAATGTTAATCTAGTCATTAGCCTTAGTCTATTTCATTAGGTACTCCTGACCGTGGTACTCAGGAGTCCCCTCCTAGACATGATGCAAGACAGGACTGAATTATTTGTACAAGCACAATCGCCCACGGTGTCCAGGTTATTTATACAGGTCATGTCATGTCAGGAAGCCATCGCAACAGCTTATCAAGATATATCATGTCAGGTTATCATGTCAAGTTTACTGGTCAAGAGTGCGCCACGACGGGCCACTATCAGGTCGTCATGTTTACTTGTCAGGAGTGCACCACTACGGGTCACTGTCGTATTCAGGGTACATGTGCAGGACAGTAGTGCAAGCATTCAATCAGGAGATCCAAGTTATGTTGAGGTCACAATACACAAGTTATCAGTAAAGATAAAATAATAATAGAAAAATAATATAATAATAATAATAATAATATTAAATAGCAGGGCAAGGCACAGGGAGGAGCCCTGCGCTCAGGGTCACGGGAACTCATGCGGCCAATAAGGAGGGCGCATACAACTTGGTAAGAACAGGGGCATACGGCTAGAAGGGCAAGGGCACTTGCGGCTAGGGGGGCAAAGGCGCAGGCTGTCCCAAGAAGTTGGGTCTCATACGGCCAGCAGAAGAGTGGGCTTCATGCGGCTGACGGAAAGCAAGTCCATGCGGTCAGGGTGGCAAAGGCGCACATGCGGCTGGCCGAAGAATAGTCCATACGGCTAGCTGGGATCAAAGCTCTTATGCGGCTAGCGGAGTTCAGATTCATGCGGCTAACGGAAGAGCAATGCCTATGCGGCTCAGAAGTCATGAAGCCCTATGCGGCCAGGAATGATACTCAGTCTATGCGGCCAAGAAGGGAATAGGCTTATGCGGCTGAGGGCGAGTTGGACCCCATGCGGCTGGAAGGGACTGAGGACTTATGTGGTCAGGGAATTCGTATTCATGTGGCTAAATGTGGCGGACACCCATACGGCTGCATAGACAAGGGGGCCATGCGGCTGGGTGGAGAGAAGTCCATGCGGCTAGTTATGCATGCGGTTGGGAGAACACTTGCCGCATGAAATATTCATGCGGTCAAGTCAAGCACAGTTCATCTTCTCCAAAATTCGAGAAGAAGAACACCATGAGAGCCAAGTTCTCAAGCTCCATAACTCCATCATCCGGAGCTCAAATCCGAACTTCCACAGGTCAAAATGGGATAGAACAAATTCTCTACAACATGGAACCATCAAAACTTAGAAATAACAAGATTAAGTAGATCAAAACTCAAGAAATCTAAAAATAAGATAAACTTAGATCTACAAGAATCAGGCCATAGAAAGTAAAAATGCCAAGTACTAAAGTAAGTTAAAATGCTGTAAGGAAGAGAATGAAGCAATAAAGTTAGAGTTCCTCCATGAAGCAAGTTGCACTTGCCTAGACCTCTCTCTCTCTCTGGTAGGTGAAGAATTAATGGAGGAAAGAAGAAGAGTAATGAAAAGAGAGGAGGAAGTGGGGTTAGTAAATGGTAGTGGTGGTGGTAGGTTGGTGGTTCTCTCCTTGGTTCATAATAAACCAAAGAAAACCGAGCCAAGCCGAACCAACCCAAGAAATAACCAAGCAAAAAGAAAAGCTAAGCAAGGAATCATACAATACGAGATAAAATGCGTACACGTATTCCAAAATACGTAATACGAACCAAGGTATTACAACTCTATCCACCTTAAAAGAATTCCGTCCTCGAAATTTAATTAAGAGACTAGAGAGACAAGGACAAGCTATATCAATCACATGCAAGCTATAACTAGGCAAGCAATCACTCATTCAAGCAAGGAACCGAAGGCATGAGGCATAAGGAAGACATTATACCTCACGAGTCAAACAAGTCGGGATAACGCGATCGGATATCATCCTCACGCTCCCACGTTGACTCATCCAAAGAGTGATGACCCAAGTAACTCGGACTAACTTGATAGTCTTGTTCTTGAGTGTCTTCTCCCCGGTCCAATATAGACACGGGCCTCTCCTCATACGAAAGGTTGGTACCAACAACCAATTTCGAATGATCCAGGATGTGGCTCTGGTCCGGAATATACCGTCGTAATTGGGATGCATGGAACACGTCATGCACCTCGCTTAGGGACGGCAGAAGAGCGAGACGATAGGACACATCTCCTACTCGCTCCAGAATATCAAATGGCCCTATATACCTAGTACTAAGCTTTCTCTGTACGCCGAAACGAATGACGCCACGGTTAGGCGAAATCCTCAGGAATACATGGTCACCGACAGAAAACTCGAGAGGGCGCCGATGAGAATCGGCCCAATGGTGCTGGCGATCTTGGGCAACTCAAGATGATCCCTGACTTTTCTGACCCTTCAACTATCTGGGCAATCATTTCTGGACCGAGCATCTGCCTCTCTTTGACATCGTCCATGCTAGCCGGGATCTGTACTTCCTACCATACAGTGCCTCGAACGGTGCCATCTGGATACTGGCCTAAACTGTTTGTTGTACGAGAACTCCACCAGGTGCAGGTGATCTTCTGAACCACCGAAGTCAAGTGTGCAAGATCTCAACATATCTTCAAGAGTCTGGATTGTACGCTCCGACTGACCATCTGTCTTCGGATGATACGCTGAACTGAACTGGAGAAGAGTTCCAAACTCTCCTGCAAGCTACGCCAAAAGTGCGATGTGAATCTTGAATCTCGGTTTGAGGTGATACTGACTGGCACTCCGTGCAACCTGACAATCTGCCTGAGGATATCTCTGCTAACTGAGCTGTCGACTGACCGATTCTGAATAGGAGGAAGTGAGCTACCTTTGTGAGCTTGTCAACTGTAACCCAAATAGCATCTCGTCCAGCTGGGGACCTAGGCAATCCAGTCACAAAATCCATGGTCACATGTTCCCACTTCCATTCTGGAATCGGCAAGGGCTGAAGAAGTCCAGCCGGCCTCTGATGTTCAGCTTTAACTTGTTGACAAATCAAACACCGAGAGACAAACCGGGCTGTCTCCTTCTTCATGCCATTCCACCAGAAGTGCTATCGGATATTACGGTACATCTTCGTACCGCCCGGATAATGGAATATTGAGAACTGTGAGCCTCCACCATAATTTCCTGTCTGATATCTCCACTGGGTATACAAAGACGCTTAATGCCGAAGTGTACCATCTTCATGAATGCATAACTCGGGTCGCCGGCCTGCCTCACACTCTGCTCTGAGTTGCTAAAGCTTGGAATCTGCTGACTGCGCCATCCGGATCCTCTCGACTATGGTGGACTGAACTTGTATGCTGGCCATCAATGCCACACTATAAGGGAGGACAACTTCAATACCCATCTTCTGAAGATCTGCTAACAGCTCTGGTTGCGCTGTTAGGAAATAAACTTCGGCTCTCCTGCTCAATGCATCTGCAAAAACGTTGGCCTTTCCGGGATGATACTACAAGTTGACATCATAATCCATAAGAAGCTCCAGCTACCTCCTCTGACATATGTTAAGATCCTTCTGGGTGAAAACATACTTCAGGCTCTTGTGGTCGATGAAAATCTCTACCTTATCTCCGTACAAGTAGTGCCTCCACAACTTAAGTGCAAATACCACTGCTGCCAGCTCCAAGTCATGGGTTGGGTAATTCCTCTTATGATCACGAAGTTGTCGTGACGCATAAGCTATTACCTTTCCATGCTGCATCAGAACACATCCTAGGCCTCTGCCTGAAGCATCATAATATACTGAGAATCCTTCGATCCTATTGGAAGTGCGAGGATAGGAGCCGTCATCAAGCCTCGCTTCAACTTCTCAAATGAATCCTGGCACTCTACTGTCCAAGCAAACTGCACATCCTTGCAGGTCAACTGGGTCAATGGCGCCAAAATTCGAGCAAAGTCTAAAATAAATTGCCGGTAGTTGCCGGCTAATCCAAGGAAACTGCGAACTTCTGCGACTGTACTGGGCACTGGCCACAACTCAATGGCCACGATCTTCTGGGGATCCACTTCTACTCCTCCTCTGGTGATGATGTGACCCAAGTACGAAATACGATCGAGTCAGAACTCATATTTACTGAACTTGGCATACAACTGGTGCTCCCTGAGAATCTGAAGAACCACACGGAGATGCTGTTCATGCTCTGCTTCGCTCCTGCTATAGACCAGGATGTCATCCAGAAACACAATTACGAACTGATCCAAATAAGGCATGAAAATACGATTCATGAGATCCATGAATACAGCCGGCACATTGGTCGCTCCAAATGGCATCACTAGGAACTCCCAATGCCCATATCTAGACCTGAAAGCTGTCTTCGGGATGTCCTGCTCTCTGACTCTGATCTGATGATATCCTGAGCGCAAGTCGATCTTCGAGAATACTGCTGCCCCTTTGAGCTGATCAAATAAGTCATCTATCCTCGGGAGAGGGTATCTGTTCTTGATTGTCACTGAGTTCAAGGTACGATAATCAACATATAACCTGGACGCATCCTTCTTTTTCACAAGAAGCATCGGGGCTCCCCAAGGCGATCCACTAGTACGAATGAATCCTTTGGTTCGAAGTTCTTCAATCATCTTGTACAAGATCTCCAATTCTGAAGGCGCCATCCTGTAGACTCTCTCTGATACTGGGGCCGTCCCAGGAATCAAGTCTATGGTGAACTCGATCTCCTGTTCTGGCGGCATACCTGGAAGCTCTTCTGGGAAAACATCTGGAAACTCTTTGACTATCCGGGGCAACTGCACTGCTGCTACTGCCATCCACAATACAGGAGGAGAAGGCTCAACTTCGCCTCAGGAGAAGGAAAACTCTGGCTCGCCTGGAATGCTAAAAACAACCCTACCAACATGACAGTTTATTCTTGCATACTGGTTTCTCAACCAATCCATCCCTAAGACCACATCATAATCGGCCATCGGGAATTCTATCAATCTAGCGGGAAATTCTCTACCGTTAACTACGATCCGACACGACAAAACATCCTATCGACTCCCACAAGTCCATTACTAGTAAGTATATTGAGCCTTACTGATAATGACTCGGGCTCCAATCCTATCCGTGTCGCGAATCGTACAGACATAAAAGAATGCGATGCACCAGAATCAAATAAAGCTGAAGCTGGAAAGGAGTTGACGAGAATAGTACCTGCCACTACCTCTTCTGGTGCCAATCTTTCCTCTGTGGTCATCATCATAGCCTGACCATGCCCTCGGGGTGCTGGTCCCCTCTGCTAAAATCCTTGCTGTCTATTCAGACTCAAGGCTTGGGCCTGAGTATGCTGCTGGGGTTCTGCTGCTGGAATGCCTAGGACTGAGGCGGCAAGGGCCTCGGCAATGGATACTGCTGCTGCTGGACCGGAGCTGGTCCTCTCATCGAAGAGCTAGAAAGGTTGGACGATGATAAACTACCCCTATTCGGGCAGGATCCAATCCTATGGTCTGCTGCTCTACAAGCCAGACACAATCCCTGTACCCTGTGACACTCTGACACTACATGGCCTGGCTTCCCACAATGAGAACATCCTACTACGGAAGACTGCTTCTGCTTCTGCTGCTGAGGGTACGTCGGGGATGAATGCTGAACCGACGTTACTGAGGCCGCCCGCCTCGGAGCTCCAATAGTCAAGGCCCTGGCTGCCGGGGCTGGGGTTGAAGACTGATTCATCTGGCCGTAGGACCTCTTCCGACCTCCGGCCCTATCCACAATCCTCTGGGAGGTATACTCATGCCTCCTAGCTGCTCTCAAGACTACATCAAAAGTCTGATGTTCAAACTGCTCAACTGCCAATAAAATCTCCAGGTGAAGCCCTTACTGAAATTACTGGGCTCTATCATACTCGGTTGCCACCAAGGTGGAAGCAAACCGACTGAGCCTCGAAACTCGATCGCATATCCGTCGACCATTCTGCCTATCTGCTTCAGATTGGTGAATCTTGTCTGTAGATCATACCGAGCTACAGCATCAAAATACTTGGTCTGGAATCTCTCCCTGAATACTGCCCAAGCAATGGGTGCTGCTGATCCAACAGCCTGAGCCGCCACCAACTGCGGGCAAGATCTAGCAACTGCAGGCGCACCACGACTACCTTCTCGTTCTCTGGGGTCCTGGCTGCCTCTAGAATCACCTCTGTGTCCTGAAGCCAAGCATCTGCGGCAATCGCATCTTCACTACCGTCGAAGAATGGAGGGTTCAAGCGCTTGAAGCAGTTGGCCGTACTGTTATCCTGATGATCGCCCCTGGTCAAAGCATCTGTCACTGCCTGGTGCAAGGCATCTCCTCGACGATCTTGGAAAGCTATCAAGGTCCTGACGAGTCCTACCAAAGTGCTATCATCAGGTTCTACAGTTTGAACTGGCTGGACTGGTGGCTCTATGCCAGAAGGCACGACTCTGGAGGCTACTCTGGAATGCTGGGCTTGATCCCCGGGTTGCTGCTGATCCGCGGAAAGTGCTCCGCCTTGCTGACCGGCAGGACCAGGAACGATACCGCTGAAGAAGATGACATGGGAACAATAAGAAAGGACCAGGACAGATCAACGATACAAGCATATGATTAGGACAAGAATCCAAGGATTCAGAAGATACGAGCAGAGATCAAAGGCGAATACTGATTGAGACATCTATTCGGTAAACCCTCATATCTTGATTTACAAGACCTGCATGGGCCACCACTTAAACCATGTCACGCCCCTGAACCAGAATACTGGAGAGCGGGGGCAGACATAGCCAGCTACGTATAAGAAATGGATTCCATCTTGCTATACGGTCACGGCTGTCTAGATACATGAGGGTTTAACTACAAGCCAACAGTCTCTTAAGGTCATGAACAAGCCTAGTGTCTCAAGACAAGCAAGTAAGTAAATGTTACAAGATTTAAGATCACCAAATATACAATAGTAAGGCATCCCAAACATTACATATTCAGTTGATCATGAAGCTAGTCGTTACAAAATGTTAGGACTAGCAAGAGTTTAGTCATACATGATCAACCCTAGGATTTGTCAATCATGTTACAGCCCGTAGGCAGACAGTAAGTAAGTGCAATCGAGCTAACCAGGTGCTCGTCGGCTAAACGCCTCAAAAGATATTTTTATAATAAAGTGAAAGATCAAAAATAAACCCACTCGTTGCCCTGGTTATGTATAGTCGCCACCATCGGACTGGAAGGTTGGTAGATCCTTTGGAGCTGCTCCAAATCTGGCCACATAAAACCCCAGGATCAGATCCCAGAAAGAGCAAGTACCACAAAGGAAGCTTCACTGAGGAATTAAAACCAACAATTAGCACAGAAGATAATAATATATAGTAAAACTAATAAAATATAACATCACGAGGATATACGGTAAGATAACCATGGGACCATTCAGATAACCAGGTTACAATCCTTAAACCAAACAAGGAACGGGATTATAACCCTTCGTCTGAACCGAACTTGGTTTCCCCTATTTATCAGCAAGATAATGTACGAAAATTAGGACATGTAACAATCTTATACAGGATCAAGGCTAGACAGATTATTTCTCATTCAATCAATCACGGCGAAGCAATGAGTATGGCTTGATACTTTAACTAGCTAGGGTTATCACATGCCTAGTTACTAGCAATGCAGCGAGATTATTCTACAACCACAAGCCCTGCAGACCATCCAGGTTACCCAGGTCAAAAATTAGGGATTGAATTCAGGTGGATACATCGTCCAGGAAATGCATGCACCCTTAGGTAGCTTGAAGGGTGCAACACATGACAGTGTGCTAGAAATGTGCCCTACTCGACGGCAGGCTACAGATCCCAGGCGCGCCCAGGTAACGGGATTGCCTGTAACTGGGAGATCTCTTTATGACTAATGTATAAATCTAGTCAAGACTTAGTCCATTTCAGTAGGTACTCCTGACCGTGGTACTCAAGAGTCCCCTCCTATACATGATGCAAGACAGGACTGAATTATTTGTACAAGCACAATCGCCTACGGTGTCCAGGTTATTTATACAGGTCATGTCATGTCATGTCAGGTAGCCGACGCAACAGCTTATTAAGATATATCATGTCAGGTTATCATGTCAAGTTTACTGGTCATGAGTGCGCCACGACAGGCCACTATCAGGTCATATCATGTTACTTGTCAGGAGTGCACCATTACGGGTCACTGTCGTGTTCAGGGTACATGTACAGGATAGTATAGTGCAAGCATTCAATCAGAAGATCCAAGTTATGCTGAGGTCATAAGACACAAGTTATCAGTAAAGATCAAATAATAATAGAGAAATAATAATAATAATAATAATAATTAAATAGCAGGGCAAGGCATAGGAAGGAGCCCTGCGGCTCAGGGTCACTGGAACTCATGCGGCCAATAAGGAGGGCACATACAATTTGGTAAGAACAGGGGCATGCGGCTAGAAGGGCAAGGGCGCATGCGGCTAGGGAGGCAAAGGCGTATGCTGTCCCAAGAAGTTGGGTCTCATGCGTGTAACACCCAGTTTTCCAGATGAGGGTATTTTTGAAATTTTGAAATTATAATTATTATTTATTGATATTTATTTTACATTATATTTTTGGTGATTTTTAATTATTTTTTAAACTATTTTAAGTCATGACTTATGATTTTGATGTGCTGCAAGTGGGACCCTAGTGACTGCATGACCTAGAGCCTAACCATGTCATTAGGATGATTTATTATCATTTTTAGCCTCGGGGTATTTTTGTCATTTTGACTTATTTGAATTATTCGACGATTTAGTAAATTGTTGAGTTCTAGTTTGACCTTGACTTGTTGAGACCTAGTGAACTAGCCTAGAAGCTAACCCTAGCCATGGTGACCCTAGTCTAACATACGTTAACCTACTTTTAGTCATTAGGAAGTAATTTTAGAATGAGGGGATTTGGTTTAGTAAATTTAAGTCATGGTTTATGGTTTCATGAAATGACTTATGGCTTAATATTTATTTGATCATGACTTGGCCCATGGCCCATAACTAGAAGCCCTAACCCTAACCAAATCCTAAATGACCAGCCATAGGGATCCCCACCCTATATAAACACTTATTCTCTAGGCTTTCCTCTTTCTTTATTCATTTCAACATTGGAAAAAGAAAGGTATTTGTCCCTCTTCCAAAAATCCCCATAAATCTATTTTAATTCTTTTTAATCCTAGTTTTTTGCATTAGAACCTAATTTCCTCCTATTTTCTGAATGTGGAATTTAATCCCAGCTTTGGGACAATTTTGGAGCTTTTGCCATCAAGAGGAAGAATCCCCATTTGAAGCTTTCCAAGCTTTTTGTACATATTGGTAAAACCCCTTAAATTGATTTAAAATTTTGTTTTCTTTGCATGTAGGGATAGATCTAGGAGTCCCCTAGGTGTCCGCAAAATTTGGATGGATTTCGTGTCCGTTTGGTGTCCGTATCGGACACGTGTCATAGTGTCTCCTATGTGTTTGATGAAATGCTTGTGAGAATTAAATGGTTTTATTTTCAAAAACTAATTGAATGGAAAAATAGGTTTTTTTATATGTAGATCATGAATCCATTTGACTGAGTTGACATTAGACACGTTTGGACACTGTTTTGGCACTTGGACACGCAGCACGAGACACCGCACGGGGCTCGTACGGCTGCCCTGCTGCTCGACACTGATTGCGGACACGACACGCAATGGTTTGACACCAAATTTTGTGGACACGTCCCCCTAGTGACTGACACGACACTTGTAAAATTTCATACGACCTTGATGTGTGCACGAAGAAAACACACGCGCACGGGTTTTTCAATACACTGTGCACACTGTTTTCTCTTCACTGATACGTGTCTCATACTCAGGACACACGACACTTGGACACTGGTCAGGGTGACACACACATACCCCTAGACCCCCTCTAGCCCTAGACACGTGCACGAGATATATGATTGACTGTGTCGTGTCCTTTTGGACTCGACATGGTGCACGAGCCCAGCTTTTCACAGTTTCTGATATACTGAATTTTTATATTTGGACACCTTCGTGTCCTGATTTCTGGACACGATGGACACGTGTGTCACACACACTCGACCCTTTCCCCTTTGACACATGTTGTGTGTCGATTGTGATCGTTTGGTTCGAATATACATGTGTATGTACTGATTTCATTCCAGTCTCTTTGACAGTTTTCGAAATCGAGTCTCTTTTGAGGAATTCAATGTGTCAACCTGTTAATTGTTAAAATTGTGCCGTTTGGAATCACAAATGCATGTCTGATAATAACCTATCATACTAGGATTCATACTAGCAGGAGATTTGGTTTTCGATTTGGTTTAAAATGGGTTTTCCTGAAACTGTGCTCTGATTGATTCTTGCTGAGAATTCATCTATTTCTTTTAACTGAATTATTAAGGATTTATCATCATAAATGATTCATCTATATTTATCTAAGATTAGCCTAGCATGTTAAGGTTAGTTGATGGCATAGGAATTAGTTTAATTTGTATTGGTTTGAATCAAATTGTCCTAACTAATACCAGTTTTGAGTTTCACGTTGCCTGTTAATTTCAAACCCGACACTGACTTGGGACACCCCTTCATTTCATGTACAGGTGCCCTGTCCATCCTTGTATTAGATTGTGTTAGTCCATATCACCATTGTTGATTTCATTTCCTAGTTGATATTCAAATGATTTCTGTTGGCTTAGTTTCAGATTTCCTTTTTATCAATTTACCTTATTTTCCTTTACTTTGGTTGTGATGATATTATTTAGTTCAGGTTTTAGATTTCAGAGGAATTGATTTCGAATTTGGGTAGGCTGTCAACTGAGTATGTGTTGGCTGATACCAAACAGGAACTGAATCCTGTTTCCTTTTTGAAATCCCTTAAAACTGGAAATTCCTGTTTTAGACTGTTCTTGATATTGAATATCATGTTAGATATTAATTTTCATGTTAGATTCTAATCCTAATTCTAATTCCCTGTTTAAACTGAAATTTGATGATAGTTTGCCATGTTAAATTCATCACACATGATTAGTTATGTTCAAATGTTGGGTTGTGTTTGATGTTAAGAGTTTGGATTTTGAATTGGTGAATAGGGATTTGATTTGGTTATGGTATCGGGTTAGGACTGTTAGCTAAGTCTGTTTCAGTTTTTTTTGAAATTATTTTTCTGATATTCACCACAATTCCTGAGAACATTCCCATTGTACTGTTTGAATAAAACTGAAATAAACTGAGATTGGTTGATTGTAATACCTGAGACTAAATCGGGTTAAACCTGAGATTCAAACTTTAAACTAAGGTTTCAAATGGTTAAAGTTAAACCTGGCATTTGAAATGATATTGCCTATGTTAACTTTTTTAATGTTAAAATTAGTTCAGAAAATATATTGTATATATATGTATGCCTGTTATTAAATTCTTGGTTTGATTTTGGTTTCTGAAATGAGGAAGTTCATGTTTTCAGAAATGTTCAACTGAGATGTTGTGTAAAACCTGAGATTATTCCTATACACTGTTTCCCTACATCCTGTCACCAGTAGGCAAATATACACACACCCTTTCACTGAAATTTCACATTGTTCCTATTGACACACACTCTCACATCTCACAAATTTCCACACACCCACTTTACACTTTCTAAAATTCCTTCTTCCCATTTTAATATGTTGTATAGGTATGTGGACATGTATCTAGTTTTCTACATTTAATTTATATGGAATGTGTGTATGATGCCTATATGTGAAATAGATATTACTATTGGTATACATATTATGTGTATATAGATATATATTGTATTGGCCTATATGTGATATGACCTATAACCTAGGTACATAGTCTATGGTAGCCTTGTGGGGCTTGTGTATATGAAATATACACATGTGTAGGGTCCTATAGACTAGTGTATGGTGTATACTAGCTAGGTTAGACTAGTTAAGTCTAGTTAGACTTGCTAGACCTAGGTTTGACTTCTTGGTTGACCAGGGTTGACCAAGAGTTTGACATTGACCTAGTTTGACCTAGACTCATGTAGAATGCATAGTAGAGCTTCATTTTATCATTTTAGACATGTGACTTACTGT
>JANAVB010018198.1:2308139-2335639 GCA_029216955.1 Iris pallida
AGCCGGAGCTGAGGATGATGCCATAGAGCTTCTGCACCTGCCTCTTGTACGGCATCCTCGGAGGAGCTAGGAGAACATGTCTAACTTTTTCGATGAGACCACCACCACACCTGCTTCATCATTCCCTCCATTTCTCTCTCTTTCTTTCTTATTTCTTTTTTTTATTTGGACGAACTAGAAAAGCATTTGGATTGTGTCGGCAGAAACTAGGGTTTATTTTAGGGGGAAGAAAGAGTTTTTTTTTGGTTACAGGAAGGAGGGTTTGATTTGTGGGGGAAAGAATGGATTTCTTTTGGTTGCAGGAGGGAAAGGAAAGGGTAAGATCGGCTGTTGGAACTTGGAACACTTTGCTCAGTAAGCACGTGAGATGTATATCTGTGCATTTCAAATTTGGAACGTATTTGGTATATTATAATAGCATTCCTAAATAAAATAAAAATCCAAAAATTAAAACAAATTATATCAGGAATGCTTTTTTGTTCTAGAACACCTTTATTCTGTTACAGCTACTAGGTACAGACAATAGGTGTTCCAAATTGAAAATTGCTTGGTGTTCCAAAATGACCATTTTGGTGTAGTGCATTTAGAAAAGCACTTTTGGCATCCATTTGAAAGAGTTTAAAACCATGAAAACTTGCAAAAGTACAAAGTATACAAATGGACTCTAGTCTAGCAACTGGAGCATACGTCTCATCATAGTCAATGCCTTCTTCTTGATTATAGCCTTGAGCTACTAGACGTGCTTTATTGCGTGTGACTAAACCATTCTCATCTAATTTATTTTGGAATACCCATTTGGTACCAATGATCGGACGATCAATAGGTCTGGGAACGAGTTTCCACACTTGATTCTGTTCAAATTATTTTAGTTCCTCTTGTATTGTAGAAATCCAAAATTTATCATTAAAAGCTTCTAAAACATTTCTAGGTTCTATTTTGGAAATAAATGCAATATTAGCTACTATTTCTCTTGTGCTTGAGCGAGTACTTACACCCTTAATACATTACCTATTACCAGTTCTTTCGGATGGTCTGGCGTGAACCATAATCATTTCGATAGACTCTCCAGATAGGACGTAGATGGTGTATCTTCTGATATTCTTTTGGAGGGAGTTTTCTCTTCTTCATTGTCACTATCTTCATCGCGTTTACTGTTTAGCTCATCGAATGTGACATTTATTAACACTTCAACAACGAGTGATCTCTTGTTGAATACTATGTATCCTTTACTTTTTGTTGCATAACCCAAGAATATGACCTTATCAGCTTTTTTGTCGAATTTTCCTAAGTCGTCTTTTGTATTCGAAATAAAACATCTACAACTAAAGACCTTGAAATAGCTGATGATTAGGAGTTCTATTAAACCATAATTCATAAGGAGTCTTTTTATAGATGGGTCTAATCAGAACTCTATTCAGAACATGGCATGCTGTATGGACTGTTTCTGCCCCAAAAATACTTTGAAATATTATACTGGTTAAGCATAACTTTGGCCATATCACCAAGAGTTCTATTCATCCTCTCCACAATGCCATTCTGTTGAGGAGTTCTGGGGTAAGAGAATTCATGTGATAACCCATTCGAATCACAAAACGATTTAAACTCATGGTTATTGAATTCTCCTCCATGATCAATTCGTATCCGAGTAATCATGAATCCTTTCTCATTTTGCACCTTTTTACAAAAAGATACAAATTCAGAAAAGGCCTCATTCTTATTTGCAAGAAAGTAAACCAAAGTATACCATGAATAGTCATCAACTATCACATAGGCATATAGCTTACCGCCAAGACTAGCGACTCTACTTGGTTCAAATAAGTCTATGAAGTAATTGCAAGGGTCTAGAAATACTTACAATGTTTATTGATTTGAAAGATGATCTAGATGCCTTGTTCCTTTCACCTTCGGCATAGACCATATATTTTTAAAGGTTATTTCAGGTAAGCCTCTTACCAGTTTCGTAGGGGACAATCTTGCAATAGTGTCTATGTTTGCATGTCCAAGACGCATATACCATATCCAGCTTTCGTCTTGAGTTGTGAACAAACACTTCCCTGTATTGTTAGTCTTCTCTAACAAATAGTACATATATATTGTCCTCTTTTATTCCCTCAAAGGATCTTATTCCAGAAGATTTATCATAAACAAATATTTATTTTAACAAATTAATTCAATAACCATGATCAGTCAGTTGACTAATACTTAGTAGGTTATGTTTTAATTCTGATACTAGGTATACATCTTTAATAATAGGTGAGGGAGAAGTACCTATGTCACCAATTCCAATGATACATCCTTAAAGATTATTCTCAAAGGAGACATAGCCTTCTTTCTTCATCGATAGAGTTGCAAACAATTTGTTATCACCTGTCAAGTGCCTGGAGCAACCACTATCGAGTATCAACTTGCTTTTAGTGGAAGGAGGAAGGTCCACCTACGACACAAGTTAAAGATGTAACCTTTGGTACCCACTTTCTTGAGGATCCTGATGTGTTAGTTTTTGGAACCCATACATAACATTAAGATCTACTAGCTTTCTAATTTTACACTGGTGTGTTATGTATCCTTTTAAACCACAATAGTGACATGTAGCAAAAGTGTTAGTGCTAGGTGTAGTTCGAAGATCATGTATATGAGTTTTTGAAGATGTATGTGCTTTCTTATTGTGTGGAAAGGTATACATATATGCTTAGCTTCTAACAGTTCTAGCAGTGTTGGTCGTGTTGTTTATGTGTTTAGCCATATGACTTGTGTTTACCTGAGCTTTAGGTTTAACAACATTTTTGCCTAGTTTGATCTCTCACTTTTTAGAGATGTCACAGGCTTCATTGTACTTGGCCGTGAGTGTATCTACTCTCTGAGCAGCAATGTTGTACTTTATTTTCTCTAGTTCATATAGATCGTTAAGTTTTGCATTTGTTTGATTCGCTTTCTCAAGCTTTTCAAGAGTTTCATGTAAGCTTTACTTTACGGAAGTAATCTCATTGGTGTCATTAGAAGAATCTTTCATATCTTCTAGCATTCTAGATTGCTTTGAAAACTCAGATTGTACAAATTTTAGCTCTTTCTTAGCACTTTTGTACGTATCTATCATTTTTCTTTGATCTTCTAATAGATCAGTAAAAGCATCAGTCAATTCATCAAATATAAATTCTTTATAAAGAGTTTGATATTACCTTAGCATCTGCAGCCATGAAACATAGGTTTGCTGTGTTACGAGGCTTCTCTTCTTCTTTTTCAGAATCACTAGCTTCCTTTCACCACCAGATGCTAGTATTGGTATAGTTTCTAGTTGAAGACCTTTTCTTGCTTGTCTGATCATGTCTGCTTCCTTCCTTATGACATGACAGTCTTTCTTGATATGACCTATTCTTTTACAGCTGAGGTAGATAGGTTCTTCATCGTCTCTAGAATCTTTCTTCTCTACTTGACTCTCATATCTGAGGAATCTTTTGAAGTTTCTTGTCATGAGGGCCATCTGTTCGTTGTCTGAGAAGTCTGTCTCACTTTCACCATCTGAGGTTGTCTTGTGGTTAGCTTTGATGCTATCGCCTTCTCTCTTAGATTTGACTCTTCGAAATCTTTAAGGCTAGCTCATGCATCATAAGCTTTCCCATAAGGGTTTTAAGAGACATGATCGTGAGATCATTTCCTTCCTTCAATGGTCGTCGCTTTAGGATTACAGTTCTTGGTTAGCCCGCGAAGTACCTTCTGAATCTTCTTATGATTGTTGTATTCTTTTCCAAGGGAAGAAGGATTACCAATGTCTAAGAATCGAGTAAATATTTGTGATAGTCTCATTAGGCTTTATTTTGAAGGCCTCATATTCTTGTGTTAGTCGTGAGATTTTGGACTCCTTCACTTGTGAAGTACCTTCATGAGTAACCTCAAGAAGCTTCCAAACCTCGTAAGACGTGACACTTGTAGAAACTCTATTGAACTCAGTTTTATCTACAGCACAAAATAAAGTATTGATGGCTTTTGCATCAAGACTAGCTTGTTTCTTTTCATTGTCGGTATATTTGTCGAATGGTTTTTCTACTAGAATACCCTCTACCTTAATAGGTAGTAGTAGTTTCTTATATCCATTCATGACAATCGACCATAAATCAAAATCAAGAGACTTGAGAAAAAAGCTCATACGTGTCTTCCAATACGTATAGTTTATGCCATCGAATAGGGGTGACCTATTTGTTGATTGACCTTCACCATTGATTGGATATAGGGATGCCATACCTCAAGGAGTTTTTAATCCAACTAGAGATAAAATGTGCTCTGATACCAATTGTAGGATAGATGGCCCTTTTAGAGGGGGTGAATAGAGTGCAGCAGAAATAATTATCAATTAGAAATCTATGCAGGTGAAGCAAATGATTAAACAAACTTAAATGCAAGTAAGCAGTAAATAGTAGAGGCAAAAAGCAATACGCAGACAGAACATGTTTATACTGATTTCCCTCTGAGAGGACTAGTCCAGTTCGCGAGAACTCTTACTCACTATAATCAACTATTTTGAATAGAGATTACACTGCGTGCTTTACTCCGAAGAACATGCCAACTTTAATACCGTCGTGTTTTTACCCGAAGCCCGTGATTAAACTTCAACAATACCTTTCTGAGAAAAGATTTTATACGCCAAGCTTTGTACAACTCGAATACTCCTAATCGGAAACCATCGGCACTAGAAGATCGAAGTTGTCTTAGAAATTTGAAGATTGAAGCTTTGTAAATGCAATAGAAAGCTTAAGAATATAGATAGAGAAGATGAAGATTCAATAAGTGAATAGAAATAGGAATTTCTTCTCCTTTTATAGGAATTTTTGAGAAAGAGTTCGGTCAGAACTCGGTAGGCTAACGTTCATAATTTTGAACGTTGGTGATTCGAAAGAATAAGAAAAGCTGCTGACCAAGAGTGATTCCAGGTGATCGAGTTCAGTCCGAGTATGGGCAGAACTTTGATCGAGTTTGGTTACCAGAATCCTGGTCAACCTGAATTGGTTTTTGGTTTTGGGTCTGAGTTTGGTTTTGGATCTAAGTTTTGTTTGGGTCAGGAAACGAATCAAAGATAGTTTTTAGGATTGAACTTCTAAATGCCAGTGTTTCTGTAGTGCCCCGAAATTCGTGATACGTATTTTATACGTGATCGTATTTCTGACCAGTATTTTCATTTTTCTTGACCAGTTAAGTTGTGGTATATTTCATACTTAGCATTGTAGTTTAATTGTCATTTATCATTCCTGGATTAATTCTGATTAATGGAGCTTGGTTTTATTTGGATAGGAATTGGTTTGGTTTGGTTTATTATGCATTGGACCATCTTAGCTAACCTCCACCCTTAACACAACTTATCCTCCCCCATTAAATCCCCACCTAACACTCTCTCTCCTCATTATTTTCCTCCATTAATTCTTCTTCTTCTTCCTCCACACAACTCTCCAACCCATTAGGCAAGTGCACCTTGCCATCACATGAGAACCACTTTTTATTTGTCCATTAGCTAGATTAGGCCATGGAGATCAACATTAGAACTTGGAATTTTGTGTTTGGAGTCTCCATTGTTCTAGATCTAAATTTTAGTTATTTTCGGAATTCCTTGGTTTTGATCTATTAAACTTTGATTTTAGCTTGTTTTGATGCTTCCATGTGGAAGAGAATTCAATTTTACTCAAGTTAGAACTTTAAAAATCTAAATTTGGTTTTGATTTGGCTAAGTTGTGAAGATTTGAACTTGGTGTTCTTGAGAGTTCAGCCATGGTGGAGCTCTCGGCCACTGCTTTTTAGCATCTGGCCGATTGCGCACTATTCCCTGGCCTGCGCTCTTTAGTGCAAGGCCATTTGCGTACCCTGACCAGTGCTCTTTAGCGCATGGCCATTTGCGCAAGATCCTTGGCCAGTGCTTTGCGCTGCGCTGGATTGCGCTGGCGCAGGCCAGCCATGCGCAAGCCAGCCATGCGCAAAGTAACCCCTGTGCAATCGACCATTGCGCAATCCATCTCTGCGCAACCAACTCCTGCGCAGTCTACCTTCTGCGCAATCCATCTGTGCGCCATCTGCCCCTGCGCACTTGGCACCCTGCGCAGTTGGTACTCTGCGCAGCTCACCCTGCGCACTTGGCACCCTGCGCAGTGCATACCCTGCGCAACCTACTTGTCTATGATGAATTTGATATTTCATGATCTTGGCTCTTCTTTAGTCCTATTTTATATTAGTATTTTATTAGGTATTTTACGCCCATTTTATATCCTTACGCCTTTTGGCATGAACTTGATTTTGCTTAATATATTGGAATGACTATTGTACATGGCACGGTATGACAAGGAACTAGCATAACATGACAGTGGCCCGTCGTGGCGCACTCCTGACAAGTATCAGGACATGAATTATCTTGATAACTTGATAGTGGCCCGTGGCGGCGCACTCCTGACTTGACATGACTTGATAACTTAGCTTGACCTGTCTTGACACCGTGCGTGTTCCTGCTTGCTTGTGCAATCCACTCGTATTGTCTTGCATCATGTCTAGGACGTGACTCCCTGGTTCCCACGGTCAGGGATTCATACTGAATCTGGCTAGGTTAATGACTAGATTGATCAATTAGTTCATGGAGAATTTTCCAGTTACCTGTTGCCCCTTTGGTCCCGGCCTTATATATATACATGGGATTTGTTGCTATCCGTCGAGATGAGCGCACTTCCAGCCCGCCGTCGAGCGTGGTACCTTAGGACACATGTATCTTACTACAGTGCGTCTGCTATATTATGCTATCTTTTCCTTTTCTTGCTGGGAGCATTCAGGTAGTAACAAACAGGTAACCGGACTTGGAATTCTTATTGCATCTTGTTAGTAATCAGGTCTGTGATAACCCTAGTTAGTTAAAGTATTAAGCCGTAGTACTTGCTTGGCCGTGATTGATTGAATGGAGTCTAGTCCCTCTTGTCCTGTCCTGATCCTGTGCAAGGTCATGACATGACATGATTACTCGTGCTTTACCTTAATCATGTTTAATTGCAAGTCTTGAATTCGCGTATTTTATCTTGCCGATAAATGGTGGGAGAAACCAAGTTCCGTTCAGACGAAGGGTTACAACCCCGGTCCTTGTTTGGTTTACGGGTTGTAACCTGGCTATTTGAATAGTCCCATGGTCATCTCATCGTATATCATCCTGTCATGCCTTTCCATATGTTCTGTCTTTTATCGATTCTGTACAAGATTTGTCTTTTATATCTAACTATCATGCCTTTTTCTTAAATTACTGTCTCTTATTATGTAATTATATTATTGTGCTGATTGCTGGCTTTGTTCTTATTTCGTGGCCTCCTTTGTGGCACTTGCTCTTTCTGGGGTCTGACCCAGCTGGTTTTGTATGGCCAGATACCGGAGCAGCAGCAAAGGATCTACCTGCTTTCCAGCCCGATGGTGAACACTAGACGGAACCCGGACAACTGGGTTTTCTCTTTTTGTTTCTCCCACTGTATTGTTAACTGATATTCTTTTGAGGCGTTTAGCCGACGAGCACTTGTTAGCTCGATGCACTTTACTTTCTGTCTGCCTACGGGCTGTAATCATGATTGGCAACTCGAGGTTGATCATGTATGACTTAACTCTTGCTAGTCCTTACATTTTGTACGACTAGCTTCATGATCATCTGGATATGTAATGTTTGGGACGCCTTACAATTGTATATTTGGTGGTCTGATATCTTGTTACTATCATTACTTGTTGAGATTGAGACAATAGCTTGATTTGATCCTAAGAGACTGATGGTTTGTAGCGTACCCTCACATAGCTAGACAGCCGTGACCGTATAGTGGGATGGTTGCCGTTCCGTTATACGTAGCTGGCTGTGCACGTCCCCGTTCTTCAGTATTCTGGTTCTGGGGCGTGACACGGTTTAAGTGGTGGCCCATGCAGGTCTTGTCAATCAAGAAATGTGAGGGTTTACCGGATAGATGTCTCAATCTGTACTCGCCTTTGATCTCCACTCGTAATTCTTATCTCCTTGGATTCCTGACTTGATAACATGCTTGCATCATTGTTCCATCCTGGTCCTTCCTTAATATCCCTGATGTCATTTGCTTCAGTGGCATCATTCCTGTTGATCAGCCAGAAGGAGCTCAGCCAGCAGCCCAGCAACAGCAAGAAGATCAAGATCAGTCCTCAGCAGCCGCCTCCCGAGCCATACCTCCTGGAGAACCAGTGTCCCCAGTCCAGCCAGTTCAGCCAGCAGGATCAGAGGATGGGGCCTTGATAGGGCTCATCCGTGAGTTGATTGCGTCTCAGGATCGTCGAGGTGATGCCTTGCAGCAAGCAGTACAAGAAGCTCTGAACAGAAGTGGTCCTCGAGGGAACAGTGCGGTCAACAATTTCAAGCGCCTGAACCCTCCCTTCTTCGACGGCAGCGAGGATGCTATTGCTGCAGATGCCTGGCTACAGGACATTGAAGTGATCTTAGAGGCAGCCAGGACCCCTGAAGCAGAGAAGGTGGCGGTGGTGCGCCTGCAGTTACTGGATCTAGCCCGCAGCTGGTGGGCTATGCAAGCAGCGAGTTTGGGTACGCCTGTCATGTGGGCGGTATTCAGTGATATGTTCCAGACCAAGTACTTTGACGCAGTGGCTAGATATGACCTGCAGACCAGGTTTAGTAATCTCAGGCAGATGAGCAGGACGGTCGACGGATATGCGGCCGAGTTTTCAAGGTTGAGTCGGTTTGCTCCCACCTTGGTGGCAACCGAGCTAGACAGAGCACAGCGATTCCAGCAGGGGCTCCATTTGGAAATCATATTGGCAGTCGAGCAGTTCGAGCACACAACTTTTGATGCCGTCTTGCGAGCAGCGAGGAGGCATGAGTACACTTCCCGAAGGATAACGGACCGGACCGGAGATCGGAAGCGGTCTCACGACCAGATGAACCAATCGTCAGCACCGGCCCCAGCAGCTAGGGCCTTGACCATTGGAGCTACGAGGATAGATTCGGTCACCTCCTTACAGCATTCTGCTCCGATCTATCCCCAGCAACGGAAGCAGAAGCAGTCTTCCGCAATGGGCTGCACTCATTGCGGGAAGCCAGGGCACGTTGTTTCTGAATGCCGTAGAGCACAGGGGTTGTGCTTGGCTTGTGGAGCACCGGACCACATGATAGGATCTTGCCCGTTCAGAAATAGATCATCGTCGACAGTAACTAGTCCCTCGGTTATGGGACCAGCACCAGCACCAGCACCAGAACCAGCTCCAGTTCACCAACCACAGCAGCTTCCATTCCCGGGTCCATTGCCGACTCAGGCCCAGGCCTTCCAGCAGCAGAGCCTCAGTAGTTCGCTCTGGCCCAGGCCCAGATCCAGAATCGGCCGAGAGGTATATGTGTCCTCTCATCTTGCTTTTCTACCGTCGTTATGAGGGCACATGTCATGTTCCATGTGTCCTAACTACAACGGTATATCCCGGACCCGAGCCATGTCCTAGATCATTCGAAAACGGTTATTGGTACCAACCTTTTCGTATGAGGAGAGGCCCATGTCCCTGTTTGACCAAAGAAGAGACCTCAAGCGCAAGACTATCAGTTAAGTCCATGTTGCTTGAGTTCGTCGCTCCTTGGAGAGTCAAACGTGGGAGTGTGAGGATGATATCCGATCACGTTATCCCAATCGGTTTGGCTCGTGAGGTGTAATATCTTCCTTATGCCTTGCACTTCGATTCCTTGCTTGCATGTATGATTGTATGATTGATTGGTAGCATAGATTGCTTGCGATAGTATAGCCGTCCCGACATCTCTAGCCTCTTGATTAAATTCCGAGGACGGAATTATTTTAAGGTGGGTAGGATGTAGTGCCCCGAAATTCGTGATACGTATTTTATACGTGATCGTATTTCTGACCAGTATTTTTCATTTTTCTTGACCAGTTAAGTTGTGGTATATTTCATACTTAGCATTGTAGTTTAATTGTCATTTATCATTCCTGGATTAATTCTGATTAATGGAGCTTGGTTTTATTTGGATAGGAATTGGTTTGGTTTGGTTTATTATGCATTGGACCATCTTAGCTAACCTCCACCCTCAACACAACTTATCCTCCCCCATTAAAATCCCCACCTAACACTCTCTCTCCTCATTATTTTTCCTCCATTAATTCTTCTTCTTCTTCCTCCACACAACTCTCCAACCCATTAGGCAAGTGCACCTTGCCATCACATGAGAACCACTTTTTATTTGTCCATTAGCTAGATTAGGCCATGGAGATCAACATTAGAACTTGGAATTTTGTGATTTGGAGTCTCCATTGTTCTAGATCTAAATTTTAGTTATTTTCGGAATTCCTTGGTTTTGATCTATTAAACTTTGATTTTAGCTTGTTTTGATGCTTCCATGTGGAAGAGAATTCAATTTTACTCAAGTTAGAACTTTAAAAATCTAAATTTGGTTTTGATTTGGCTAAGTTGTGAAGATTTGAACTTGGTGTTCTTGAGAGTTCAGCCATGGTGGAGCTCTCGGCCACTGCTTTTTAGCATCTGGCCGATTGCGCACTATTCCCTGGCCTGCGCTCTTTAGTGCAAGGCCATTTGCGCACCCTGACCTGTGCTCTTTAGCGCATAGCCATTTGCGCAAGATCCTTGGCCAGTGCTTTGCGCTGCGCTGGATTGCGCTGGCGCAGGCCAGCCATGCGCAAGCCAGCCTGCGCAAAGTAACCCCTATGCAATCGACCATTGCGCAATCCATCTCTGCGCAACCAACTCCTGCGCAGTCTACCTTCTGCGCAATCCATCTGTGCGCCATCTGCCCCTGCGCACTTGGCACCCTGCGAAGTTGGTACTCTGCGCAGCTCACCCTGCGCACTTGGCACCCTGCGCAGTGCATACCCTGCGCAACCTACTTGTCTATGATGAATTTGATATTTCATGATCTTGGCTCTTCTTTAGTCCTATTTTATATTAGTATTTTATTAGGTATTTTACGCCCATTTTATATCCTTACGCCTTTTGGCATGAACTTGATTTTGCTTAATATATTGGAATGACTATTGTACATGGCACGGTATGACAAGGAACTAGCACATGACAGTGGCCCGTCGTGGCGCACTCCTGACAAGTATCCTGACATGAATTATCTTGATAACTTGATAGTGGCCCGTGGCGGCGCACTCCTGACTTGACATGACTTGATAACTTAGCTTGACCTGTCTTGACACCGTGCGTGTTCCTGCTTGCTTGTGCAATCCACTCGTATTGTCTTGCATCATGTCTAGGACGTGACTCCCTGGTTCCCACGGTCAGGGATTCATACTGAATCTGGCTAGGTTAATGACTAGATTGATCAATTAGTTCATGGAGAATTTCCCAGTTACCTGTTGCCCCTTTGGTCCCGGCCTTATATATATACATGGGATTTGTTGCTATCCGTCGAGATGAGCGCACTTCCAGCCCGCCGTCGAGCGTGGTACCTTAGGACACATGTATCTTACTACAGTGCGTCTGCTATATCATGCTATCTTTTCCTTTTCTTGCTGGGAGCATTCAGGTAGTAACAAACAGGTAACCGGACTTGGAATTCTTATTGCATCTTGTTAGTAATCAGGTCTGTGATAACCCTAGTTAGTTAAAGTAGTAAGCCGTAGTACTTGCTTGGCCGTGATTGATTGAATGGAGTCTAGTCCCTCTTGTCCTGTCCTGATCCTGTGCAAGGTCATGACATGACATGATTACTCGTGCTTTACCTTAATCATGTTTAATTGCAAGTCTTGAATTCGCGTATTTTATCTTGCCGATAAATGGTGGGAGAAACCAAGTTCCGTTCAGACGAAGGGTTACAACCCCGGTCCTTGTTTGGTTTACGGGTTGTAACCTGGCTATTTGAATAGTCCCATGGTCATCTCATCGTATATCATCCTGTCATGCCTTTCCATATGTTCTGTCTTTTATCGATTCTGTACAAGATTTGTCTTTTATATCTAACTATCATGCCTTTTTCTTAAATTACTGTCTCTTATTATGTAATTATATTATTGTGCTGATTGCTGGCTTTGTTCTTATTTCGTGGCCTCCTTTGTGGCACTTGCTCTTTCTGGGGTCTGACCCAGCTGGTTTTGTATGGCCAGATACCGGAGCAGCAGCAAAGGATCTACCTGCTTTCCAGCCCGATGGTGAACACTAGACGGAACCCGGACAACGAGTGGGTTTTTCTTTTTGTTTCTTCCACTGTATTGTTAACTGATATTCTTTTGAGGCGTTTAGCCGACGAGCACTTGTTAGCTCGATGCACTTTACTTTCTGTCTGCCTACGGGCTGTAATCATGATTGGCAACTCGAGGTTGATCATGTATGACTTAACTCTTGCTAGTCCTTACATTTTGTACGACTAGCTTCATGATCATCTGGATATGTAATGTTTGGGACGCCTTACAATTGTATATTTGGTGGTCTGATATCTTGTTACTATCATTACTTGTTGAGATTGAGACAATAGCTTGATTTGATCCTAAGAGACTGATGGTTTGTAGCGTACCCTCACATAGCTAGACAGCCGTGACCGTATAGCGGGATGGTTGCCGTTCCGTTATACGTAGCTGGCTGTGCACGTCCCCGTTCTTCAGTATTCTGGTTCTGGGGCATGACAGTTTCCAACTCACAATATAATCTAGACTCAATAAAAAAAATACAGAATAAATATGAAAAAAATTACGGAGGTGAATTCTCCGATCTTCGGTTTCTTTTTATATCAAGTTCGGAGTTTTAAGTCAATTATCGAAATCGGTTTGAACATGGCTTAATAGGCCAACATGAGACTTCTCCGGGGCTTGCTAGGGTTGAGGGGTCTCTTGGAGTCATTGTAGAGGTGGTGGAAGGCCTATAAGTGGTTGGGACAAGGAAGAACAACAGCAACGAACATATGGTTCGACTGGTAGTTGGCAGCTAGGAGAGGCTGTGAAGGACTCAGTTTTGGGTGGTTTAAAGGGGGTGGCCGATCCTATTATATGGTTATATATAAGAAAAGGTGGGATAGAGGGTTAGCATTTGATAGAAATTGGTTTAAAGAAGTTTGGTTTGGTTTTGGTAATCTAATCAATAGATATGGCTAGGTGTATTTCAATAGATTTAGTTGGTTTAATTCCAAAATAGGAAAATATATATTGAGTTGTTTAATATTGGTTCCAATCAATATTGGCTGCTCTTTAATTGATATATTAATCTAAAATGAATCTCCTAGGTTAGGGCAACCTAGAATAGGCTCTAAGAATCCTAGTTTGACTAGTTTTGGACCGGTAGAATTATTCTAGTTGAAATAGGTTCCGAAAGTCTATTAAATGGGTCTTGTCTGCCATTTGAATATAAGTAGCACATGAAAAAATTGAGTGGGACACTAGTGGCACGCGTATAGTATTCTCAAAATAGATCAAAACCATAAATTGTGTTGAAAGACTTGGGTCAAGATTGGGTCCCCAATTAAAATTGAAAAAAAAACAATATTACGATAGATATTAGAAGTAATCTTTGACCCAAAAATTTTACAATAAAAAGAGCACAAAGAAACATGTTTGAGTGGGACATGATATGCCTAGATTAAGGTGTACTCATCTATATCATGGATATGAAATTGGTTTTGAGAGGATGTCTTTTGTTGTGGTCCTAAAATCTACGAAAATGGATATTTAATGATCAAAATAATATTAGGAAAGGTATATAATAAATATATTAAATAATAGTAAATAAAATTAAACCTAAAAAGTTCAGGGGGCTTAAAGACATCAAGTTTTGTTTTTTCTGATGGTATAAGGAAGAAATATTTATGTTTTCTATATGCAGCAAGATGCTAATAATGTAGACATGTGTCTTTATTCCAACAAAGATGAGAGCTGGTTATAGCATATGCGTCTCATCCATGCCAGTATGAACACTCTTACAAGACTTTCTTCGAAAAATTTAGTAAGAGGCTTGTCGAACATAACATTAAAGAAAGATATGGTATACGCTGAATGTGAAAAATATAAGGCTACCAAATCTTCTTCTAGATCTATAAACGTTGTAAGTCCCTCCGGACCCCTTCAATTATTACAGTTGAATATTTGGAGCTAAATGAATCGCCAGTCTTAGCGAAAAGCTATATGCATATGTAATTGTTGATGATTTTTTAAGGTATACATGGGTTTATTTTCTTCCAAATAAAAATGAGGCATTCTCTGAATTTGTTTCTTTCAGTAAAAATGTTCAAAATAGAAAAGGCTTCATGATTACTCAAATATGATGTGATTATGGTGGCAAATTCAAAAATGCTGATTTTAAAACTTTTTATGATTCAAATTATTATTTTGATGAATTTTCCTGTCCTATAACTCCCCCACAAAGTGGTAGCGTGGAGCGGAATAATAGGACTCTTGGTGATATGGCAAGAGTCATGCTAAATCAATTTAGTCTTCCGAAATATTTTTAGACAGAAGCCGTGAATATATCTTGCCACGTTTTAAATCGGGTACTAGTTCGACCTATTTCAAAGAAGAACCCTTATTATCTTTGGTTTGGAAGATCTCCATCTATTTCGTATTTTAGAGTTTTGGTTGTAGTTGCTTTATTTTAAATACCAAGGATAACTTGGGTAAATTTGATTCTAAAGCTGATGAAGGTATTTTTCTCGGATATGCTGCTAAAGGTAAGGGTTATAGAGTATTCAAGAAAAAAACTATGATTGTTGAAGAATGTATTAACGTAACATTTGTTGAGCTTAACAGCAAATTGTCTAGTGACAGTGATGATGTAGATTCCAGTGCACATCCAGCAAAGCACCAAAAGACTCTACCAGACCAAGTTATCTAGAAAGTTTGCCAAAGAAGATGACGTTCATACCTGATCATCCAGAAGACTTGGTCATAGGTGAGGTATCAAAAGGAGTAAGTACTGATTTGTAACTAGAGATGTCATTGCAAATGTAGCATTTATTTCTCAAATAGAACCTAAGAATGTAGAATAAGTATTTAATAATGAGTTTTGGATCTCTGCTATGCAAGAGGAACTTAACCAATTCAAGAGAAACCAAGTCTGGGAATTAAACCTAATGACGTCTCTAAAATTGTTGCCAAATGGGTATTCCAAAACAAACCCAATGAGGACGGATAAGTCACACGTAACAAAGCTCGTCTTGTTGCTCAGGGTTATAATAAAAAAGAAGGAATTGATTATGACGAGACATATGCTCCTGTTGTAGACTAGAGTATATTCTAATGCTTTATCCTTTTGCGAATTTTTACGATTTCAAATTATTTCAAATGGATGTTAAAAGTACTATTTTGAATGGTTTTATAAAAGAAGTTTTTGTAGGTGAACTCCCTAGTTTTGAAGATTTCAAATTACCAAATCACATTTTCAAGCTACGGAAGGCTCTGTATGGACTCAAACAAGCTCCACGTGCTTGGTATATGATCGCCTCAGTTCTTTTCTACTTGAAAAATATTTTTCAAAAGGAAAGGTTAACACAACACTGTTTATAAAAGCACAAGATGACACCATTTTGTTAGTGCAAATTTATGTTGATATTACATTTGGATGTACTAATGAACAAATATGCATGCAAAGAGTTTGCTAATTGTATGCAAAGTGAATTCGAAATGGGCATGATGGGAGAACTCACCTTCTTTCTTGGAGTACAAATAAGGCAACTTCACAAGGAATATTCGTCAATCAAGCGAAGTAAACAAAGGAATTTGCTAAAGAAATTTGATCTCAAAAATGTCAAACCGATCGGTACTCCAATGACTACTTTAAAAAAGCTTGATCTAGATGAAAACGGCAAACTAGTTGACCAATATAAGTATCGAGGTATGATAGGTAGTTTATTATATTAACTGCTAGTCATCTCAATATTATGTTTAGTGTTTGTTTGTATGCTAAATATCAAGCTAATCCAAAATAATCGTATTTGTATGCAGTTAAGCGTATCTTTCTGTACTTTAAAGGCACTTATTTGGTAGGCTTATGGTATCCTAAAACAACATCTTTTGACCTGATCAGTTATTCGTATGCTAATTTTGTCGGATGCAAGGTTGATTGAAAAAGTACAAGCAACACTAGCCATTTCTTGGGAAAAGCTTTAATATCTTGGTTTAGTAAGAAGGAAAATTTTGTTACATCACTACAAAAAAAATAACATTTTGACTGTTTATTTTTTGACGGTCGTGAAAAACTGTCAAGGAAAGGGGTTATCTTGACAGTTTTAGACTTACGTTAAGAAAGGACCCATTTTATGTCAATTTAGTAATTTTATAGCCTAATAGTTGACAATTTTAGAGGATCTGTCAAGAAACATCATTTTATTTATTGACGGTTCGGTAATAACCGTCAACTATTATATGCGAGAAAATTATCGCACACATTTCAGTTGTCATTTTAGTAATTTTTTGAAAGAATTTTTCTATTGGAGATCTTTGTGACGGTTTAATATTAGAAAAACCATTTTTAGGGATGAAGAGCTTTCGATTCATTTCAAACAATAACTCTTCTATCCTCTCTCCCAAACTCTTATGAATAGGCCCCCGCTGCCACCATCGTCATTATTCCCTCTTTCTTCTTCCCCTCCATCTTCTTGTTCTGAGGCCGACGAAGAAGAAAACCATAACCCTAATTTTGTCCTCCTTCCCTGCTGGGAGCCTTTCGAGCACGAAATCCTCCCGATCTCAAGCTCCTCTTCCCCGACAGGCCCTAGCCCTAGTCTCTCTCCAGGACCAGCTCCTCCTACGTCGGATCCCTGACTCCAGCCACTTCTTCGTTGAAGCCGTAGCAGAGTCCTTCCAGATCCCCCTGCCAACGTTGCGTTCATCCTCGAGGTCCTCGCCTTCGTCCTCCCGCTGACATTGACCGTCAGATATCTGACAAGGAGGCTGGCATCCTCAACCTGGTACTATTCCTATACATGCATGGGTACAAGAGGCTCGGGCCAAGGGGTCACAAGGATTCGGCCGCCATGGTGGACGTATGGATGTTCCTAAAGTAAGGACTCTAGACCGGAAAGGACTTCTACATTTATAGGTGCACTATTTTGTTGATAACTCATTTTTTATGGATTTACAGAAGTAGGCCAAGATGACATGTTTCTCATCTCCTTTGTGATATATAGTGTTGTATCTCAAAAGTTTGACGTTTAGCCAAATTTGTCGCTAGAAATGTTTCATGATCCCAACAGCAACATCGTCTAGTTTAGATTTGATTCAATTTAAACTGAATTTATTTGATGTGTCATGTATAGGTGCCTAAATGCATTGATAAATTAGCACAAGTAGGCATCAAGATATATGCAATTACTGGTGATAAAATGGAGACTGCTATCAACATTGGGTAAGTTAAAATTATTACCACTTAGAAAGTTTTGATATGTCAATTATGTTGTTATAATTGTTTTCGACGTTCCCTGACTTCTAATTCAATTATTATTTTTCCTGTTTTGTCTGCAGTCTATTGAGACAAAGGATAAAGCAGTCATTACTCTAGAATCACCAGATACTATAAGATTGGAGAGATGTAATGTCTAAGGTAAAATGTCAAAAACAAATGTTATGTTTCATATTTGTCTTGGTGCCACTTTTACTTGTTGCTTATGATACCAGGATTAATCATGAAGTCCTTGGATCAAGAAATTTCTAAGGTATGCATTCGAGGATACCAATTGTATCATGGAACTTACATGTGTGTCATACATATATATGGGAATATGTGTAGGTGCATATCTATATATATTTGAGAGGGGACGAGTGTATCCATAGGTGTGAGTTGTGTGACTGTGTCAATAGTGTATTGTGTACGTGTATATATGTGTAGTGAGGTAGGGGGAATGGATATGTGGACTGTAGTCCTGTGCGGACAGTAGGTAATCCGCAGGACAATTCATGTATCAGTGAGCTGCAGTTAGGATCTTGAAGGGAAGGGGGTTCAGTCAGTGCAGGACAGTGCAAGGAAAAAAACCTGTGTAGTGCAAAAAAAATAATAGATCCAATATTAATTTTACCAGATATGATTGACCTTTTATGTTGGTACTAACTTCTTCACTGCAGGTTCATTGTTCTATTATTGGTACTAAGTAACTTGATGGAGTAGAATTCATATGCAGGTTTATTGTTTTCCCACATGGTAGTTATGCTTAATTGTTTTACAGTAAATTTTACCACATGATCAACCCAGATGGAATAGAATTCATATACAGGTTCGTTGTTTTTACTATAGTTTGTAATAACTTGAGCAATGGTTTGGGAGGAGAAGAATTCATGAAAGCAACCCCAACTGGTTGAAGCGCTAGCAAAACTATAGTTTCTTTTACAAGTTACACTTATGTACTAGTGTAGATGCCCTTACTTTCTCTAAAAGGATGTTATAAGAGACTCTTACCAAGATTTGGGCACATCCTGGTGGAGTTTTATTACTGTACACATCAAATATCAGAAGAACATGTCTCACTTTTCTTCCCTCTCTTTGCCTCTAGGATGGTAAATATGCATGCAAGTCCATACAAGATGAGAGCAGTGTCCTTTTGCCTACTAAAAGCATTAAATGTCCTTTGGGCAGAAAGGAAAAGTAGGAGGGTCCCTTCATGCAAGGCCAATACCCAGCCCCACAAACCAATCTTTTAGTTCTTGCAATAATTCAGTATTTTTGTAGATAAGGTTTTCTTTCGGCTTTCTTGGAATGTACTGGAGAGTTGTCTCTTGTAAGAAACCTTTGTGATGCTATGTGGCGGCTCTCTCAAGTTTTGTGGGAGAGTTATGTGAGTGCTATTCCCTGCCTCATATTTGTTTTTGATTTTTTTCCTTACCCTATAGAGAATATTTACCTCTAGCGTGTAAAGAATAAGTAGGAGGGACAATAGTAAGTTTGCCATGGTATTCAGAAACTTAAACAATGGACTAGTTCAATGCCAAATTAGCACATTCTTTCTTGAAACATGGTTGTTTCATGAGTACGAAGAGGATTTCTATGGCGAAGAATTACGATTGTGTAATCATATGCAGTTGTTTCCTTCTTAATAATATAAGATATTTAATTACTTTTTATGTTAATGTTGTCAAATGATCTTACTGAATTAGAGATGAACACTGCCTTATATTTTTTGCAGGTTGTAAGGGCATTAAAGTTTATAAAGAATAGTTGGGTTGCTTTTGGAAGCATGGCAGATGCTTTGACAATTCCATGTCGTATGTTTGCTGATTCCTGGATATACTTCCAGACTTCCAGCTTGTTAAAATGACACTTTATTCTGAACATATATTCACATTGTTTAATATAACCGTATAGTTCCCTTTGAGTAAAACATGGAATTGGAGAATTTATTTTGTATGAAGGCAGTTCCCTACATATGTCAGAATAAATGTTGCATTGCACAACTGACTAGACTCTAGCTATTGAGGCCACGTTGGGTCAGCTCTCGGGTTTTCTTGTAGGCCATGTACCAAGTTACAACATGCAACATACGATCCCATGAATGCCCTTGTTTACCTTGTCTTTATGTGTTGTTACTTGTACATTTCAGTATTCTTATTTCAATGTTTTTGGACATGTTTCTTACTCGTTTGTCATTGATGGCTTCGAAAGGAGGCAAGAAAGGTAGGATGGGCCCTATTTTAGATTAGGGGTCAAATAGAAGAAAGCTTTGATGAAGTTAAAATATCTTTCCTTTCCATTAAGTGTAGAGGATATAGGTTCCAAAATGTCTAAGTGGACTGCTTAAGCACTATGCTGCCTTAATGTTTTTAATATAGGTTCGATAATATATTTTATTAAAAGTCGCCTTTTTTGTTGTTTAATTTTTTTATTCTTCTATTTTTGAGTTATTGGGCACTTGCTTATCAATTTTCTATAAAAAATTATAAATGTGGTGTTCACATTCAGGTGTTTTGGCTTGTTTGCAAACATCCATCTATACCCTCTCAGTATACTATGGTTTTCTTATCATTTGCTCTATAAACAACTTCAATTACAATTCTAAACAATATTCATGATTATTATGAATTGGTAACTTGTGCTTTCGTTCTCTCAGGAACTACATAAAAAATGAAGGCTCTAATGGGATATACTTCGGGTTCAAAATTTTTTCTATAGTTGGGCAAGGTGCCATGTATTTTAGTTTACTTGTATATATTAATTTTGGATGTTTAAGATATTGTACAAAAACCATATATTTTGGTTTATTTGGATATGTATTGGATGTTTGTTGTGTACAAACACATATTTGTTAATATAGAATTTATTCATATTATATTCTTCTTTGATGTTTGTGATGATCTAGATTATGTTGATATTATATGTGTGTTCAATAATTGGAAAATGGAAGCATATAATATATAATTATAAACAAAATTTTAGTTAAACAAAAATCAGCTTCTCTTGACGGTTTTTTCAGGTCAAGAAATGGCTTTTTTGACGGTTACTATCTGTCATATAGGCAGAGTCAATAAAATTTTCCATCTACCTTGACTTGTTTTTTAAATGTTTCCTTGGCGACTAAAAATAGTCAAGGAAAAGTTTTTAGTTGATGGTTTAAAACTGTCAAGAAAAATGATTCCAGCAACCGTCTAGAAAAAGGGCTGACTTTTCTTGACTCTGGCCTAGTTAACGGATCCATAACCGTCAAGATAACCCTTTCTTGACAGAGAATAACCATCAAGAATGACCTTTTTTCTTGTGATGCATTATCAACTACCGAAGATGAGAATATCGCAGCGAGACGTTGTTGTGCACAGATTTTATGGACGAAGCAAACTTAGAAAATTAAAATCTAAGTTACACAAATATTCCTATTTATTGCGATAACTCTAGTGCTATTAACTTGACAAAGAACCAAATATGTCACACACACATTAAACACATAGAGATACGTCATCATTTTCTACGTGATCACCAACAACATGAAGATATTTGCTTAGACTTTGTAGACATTGCACATCAACTTGCAGACATCTTTACTAAACCACTAGCTGAGGATCATTTCAACTTCATTCTTCGAAAATTAGGAATTTTGGATGTTAATGCTTTTTGATAAAGAAACTTGCATCTAGTTCTTTGTCATATCAGTATTTATTAGTTTAGCTTGTTTAGATACAAGCTGAAAGGGCCCTTCTGCCAACCGAGCATAAATAGCTCTAAGCGACACTGTACTTAACCATCTTTGAACCACTGCAAGCTAGGATTCGACTCCTACAGCTAAACCAAGGTGATAAAAACTATATAAATTAATGTTTTGGTCGAGTATTTTATACGATTCTTGTTTATCAACACATTGCTTCTCAAAAGTCATTTTTCTCGATCTCATATTTTCTTTCCTCTCCTTCTTTTGAGTTCTGAAAACCCTAGGGAATCGAACTCGGCCCAAACTCAATCATGGACCGAACTTTAAATGAACTCGGTCTCTTAGTTTCCAGAACTGGATTAAATCACAACAGCCCCCGTTTACTGCTTTGTAACCCAAAATTCACAGCACTTCATCATCCTCCCTTCTCATTCCTTCCCATAAGCTAACCCTAGGTTATAGATCACTAATGTTTGGTGGATTTGGGTGCTCTACTCAAAGATATTGATCTCATTTGAAGGTCTATCTACATTTTTTTTCATCTTTTGAAGGTATGATCTTTTTTTTTCTCCTTAATTTTCATGGCTCCCAAATTGTTATCTAATAAGAAGAGAAGAGCCGATGCGACTTCATCTTCAAATCCTCCAATGAGGATTTTTCCTCTCTCTTTGTTTACTCATGCTTATCCTAATAAAGGTGAATTTGATGGAAATCTATTTATCTTCTTAGACACTTCAAGAGAATGGTTCAATGATTTTTGTGCTAAAAATATTTGCATTGCACTCCTATTAACTTCACTATATTTGATGAATTCTAGCACATTTTTTTAGATCTATGCTTAGATGATCTTGTGTCAACTCAAAATAGTATTTATTTAAATGCAACTAGAATGTTTTACTACAATCTCACATATAATTTGGTGGCCCATGCAGGTCAGAGCATATCATATCGGTTACATAATTGTACTGATACGTGCCTGCTAATATGAATAAACCCTTAGGAATCTCAATCCACTCTGCCATGAAAATTCTCTTATAAATGTCTCTACCATCCTTGAAACTTCGAATTCGCTCTCGATTATTCTTTCTTGCCTTTCTGTACTATTGATTCTCGTCCTTTCTTTTTTCGAAGTGACGAATGATCGTGCTTATTAGGATTTATCAATAATTTTTAGCTAGTTGTGTAAATTAGTTGCTTGTTAAATTTTGGTTGCTTGGGTAGACATAAAGGATATTGGGGATGTCGTTTGCTATAGGTGTATATCAGCATTAATTTTAGCAACTAATTAGGAGGTTATAAAAAGTTATGACATCATGTGTTTGAAGGGTAGTGTGATCAAAGGTGGGTAGAAAGATTAGGGTAAAATTTTGTGATATTGGATTATGATTGTCACGCCCCGCTCCCGTAGGAGCGATCGTCCTCGCTAAGGCGTGATGCCGCGAGCCTAGATTGCGCTCGTGCAAGGCGGGTTCCATAACGGCCGATTTCAGCGGCTGGACGGGGTCGTCGCACAGAAGTCCCGTGCAGAGACATTGATTTATAGCAGCAGAATTAGAACCAAACACATGAACACAAGTCATTCAAAAGAATCTTTGTTGATATTGAATACAAGATTACATTTGTGGGCGCAAGGCCAAATTACAATGTCTCTCGTGCTCACTTTTCTCTCATTTACAAGTCACTCTGCTCTCTCTCATCTCTCGATACAATACTTGAATCCAGCGGAAGCTTCGGAAGGCGATGTCCATACATTATGTCCTGTATAAGTCTTCAATCCACACGGCCGCACGCTTCGAATCGCCAAGGAACTCCGTGCCTCGACGCATCCAAGCGAGCTCCGCACCACGAGCTTCTACCTGTGCCTGCACATGAAACCTGTGTGGGTGTCAGTACCACTGTACTGGTCGAGTGAGCTCCTCGCCCACCCATACAAAACCTACACGTTCATTTACTTTGTGCAGCTTAAATCCCTTTCGATTGTCTTTCTAGTCTTGCCTTAGGATCAGTTTTAGGACCGGCGCCTTGGTGCAACTTGTGTATCAGAACCATCTCGTGCTTGCAATGTCAACGTTAACTCATACTTGTCGCTAGACTACTCCTCGTGCCAACAACGTTAACCTATCAAATCGTGTTTGCCTTACGGCCAAAATCAGGGATGCAACTACACGAAGGACTCCATTTCCTTGCCTCTAGACCTTTCTCGTGCTTGCATTGTCGACGCACCGACTTATACTTATCTTTCGTGCCAAACTCTGGGACGTAACGACTCGGTCGTGCCATACTCGATTCGTGCTTCAATATCTCCGAGGCAGCGCCTCCTCGCTTAGTCTCGCCTACACTTGTGTTTGACAACGCGGCCGTGCCTCATATTTCGAGGCCGTGCCCAGTAACTCGACATAACTTTCAACCAACTTGCCCTACGGCCCTTCTCGACTTTACACTCGATGCCACAACTTATGCCGAAGCACGGGTCTTTACTTAGCCAAACCCTAGGCCTCATAATACTTTGGGTGCAACCGAGCACACACTTCATAACTCACGTCGTACTGCACTTACACCATCGTGGTTACGACCGACTCCATGCATGCAGATTCACCGCTTAGCATGCCAAATTATCTATATGAAAGGCTACTGGCACGTCAAGCCATCGTGGACATAGCCTGGCATTCGGTTCGGGAGCTTGCACCGCAGGTTGCGATCCCCGATGCAAGTCCCCGACCTACCTGTTGCTTCATACCAGCTCGGCTATACCGTGTTTCCTCCTAGGCCGAGTCGGTCCCGTGGCCCCGGTTGCCGCTCGAAGAAATATCGTCCTTGTCGACAAGTTGTCCATGACCACGCACCTAGGAGACAACTAGACTCACATAAATGCATGGCCTAATGTTACGGTACGATTGGAACCATACTTAGCATCTCGTGCTCTAAACCACCCTTTGCATAACGTGCATCAGAATAGGAACGCGAGACTCCCAACCGAGGGACCGCCTCGAACTTCATGGAACGACTCCTGCATAGCCTTCCAACTTAACTTGAACATAACGTGTTCCTTAAGTATCGAGACCGTGGCTAACTTCCCACTGAACCAACCGTGGCTCGTGCCTTAGACCAACACATATTCTACGCAACGCTATCGCCCGAGTTATACCTCATTTGACGGGACTTGGGATCATGGGACAATTTAACTTGACAACCGCAGAATGAGCGGGACAGCACTTGGAATGACTTAGGTCGACCGGCGTAACTTTGCCTAACTTACTCAAGCCTACAACTTAACCCGAGGGACGAGCAAAGGCTATGCCAAGCCTTGTGCAGTGGAACCGTACACGCTTTATCAAGCGTTTATGCGGGCGATGCCTATGACTTAGGCAAGTTTATAGTTTTGTGTCGAAGACCAACTTTCCTTCTCCCAAGCCACAGGACGAAGGACCGAGTGTCATTTTCAAAGCACGCCGTGCACCAACTCTAAGTCGACCGTGGGACATTTTCCATGTTCTAACTCGATTCAAACCGTCGGGATTATTCCCTTAGCTATGTGGATGCGTAGCTTTTATTTATCAAGCCTAACTTGTGCAAGTTGAAAACACGATTTATTATGTGAAGGCAAAGATGAGGAGAGTTCACCGAAACTACTCCATCTGAGCGATGTCTCCGAGCAAGCCGTTGCAAGGCTAAGTCCGAACGCCGTCGGTGTTTCGATTCCTCCGATTGACTTTGCGGGACGGGGCACTACATCATACACCACTCAGAACAAGTCTCGTCCTCGACTTTCCTGAAGGCAAGCCATCCTACCATTTCTATGGCCAAGACTTAATCGTGCCCAGACGCGGGACTATCCCACACACATCGCCTACGCGTTTCTTCGGTTCCGAGCCACGCTCGCACTATTATCAATCTTTCCTTTAACACGATTTCAAGATCTCGACAGTCTTCCCTTTTTCAAGCCTTGCTTGAACTCGTCGTATCACTTGGCTGGATCGTGCATGCATTCCAAGCGTCCCCAAAATACATACATTCAGCCAAGCCGCATGATAGAGAATTTATCATTCTCACTCGAGTCGCATCGTGCACATACCCGGCGTCCCTGCAATATATGCATGTCAGCCGAGTCTCGTGAGCAGGGTTTCCTATATTCGTGATCCACGCCATCTATCCATTCCAATCCTCAAGATCAATCCTTCCGATTGCTAACACTTGAAACAGGGCGTCTCGCCTAACCACTAGGCTATTTCTTTTCGAGGCTAAAGTCAATGTCAGGATTGGAATCATAGTTCTCCAACAATATTGCCAACACTGACCCCAATCCTAGGGTCAACCAGAGTCGATCATACGGGGTCTTCTACCCAAGCTCGCGTCACTCAGATTTCTAAACATCGAGCACGATCACCTAATTCGCATTACGGCACGCGTTGCGTATATTCGAATCCCTTCAATTCAGCAATTCTAACCAATTCATGTATTCGATCACGAGGTCGTCTCGCTCGACAATACGTTGTGCCCCAATCTCACGCGAGTCCGATTATCCACGGTGGTGCGTGAATCACCACGCAACGCTTCCGCGGAATAATCATTCTCATCGGGGCGTAACTCTTGTTGAGTACAGACTAAATTCGTTCTCGATACGCGGATGGGACCTACTCAATCCTCAGTTCAATCGACAAGCACAACCAATTCAATCTCGAGTCTATCTTCGCATCAAACCACAAGTCGAAGCACAAATTGTCGTACCGCAAGTTCGCCACTCCCGCTGTATGAATCACCTACCAGCGCTCACGCAGAGTGATCGCCCTAATCGGCGTGACGCATGTGCGAGGCTGGAGTAGTGCTCGCATAAGACAAGAACGTCACGTTGTGGGTTATCGACAAAGCAAATCCAAACATTCCAGTTTTCATCCAAGCCAAGTTCGATCGTCATTCATTCAACTTAGAAATCCTCGAGCCAAGTCTATCTTTTCTTCGACACATTTTAACATCTCGATTAACATCCATCGGAACAATGACATTTACCACGATCGCATTTGCCGAGTCAGAGTACCCCCAAGTTATCGCATATCGATCTTTGATACGCCTTAATACCATCGACGATGTGCGTAACCTGACGATCTTCCTTTTGCAACCAATTTCGAGTCGTCGTTGATGCTGTTGTCCGAGTTGGATATTCCATAGTTTTCTCAATACTCAGATCAAGTTCAGTCGCTTTTCCTCAAGCTCGTTTCAAGATCGTTATTCAAAACTCAAGTCACATTTCATTGCATCAATCCGATATCGCACGCGCGATCCTCTAAGTTTCCTCGATCAAGACCATTTATTTCATTCATCGTTCCGAATCTTTTCTAATTCGCGTTGCTCATTGACAATTGTCGAACGAGATGCGCGTTCGGGACATTCAGAAGTCACGAACACTAAGCGTGACGCGTTCTAAAGCTTTGCGCGATCGTATCGCCTCGCCGACATACTGTAATCCTCAATATTCACTCGAACAATTTCCAAGTCAAACCATACACACTCGGATTCAAGCCATACGGTCTAGTCCTCAATCACGTTTGCGTCATTCGCTAAGACATCCTTCAGATTCGTTCGATGAATCGCTAGCGTAGTCGCTTCGCGTCGTATCGACGCACTAAGTCGTTCGCACTATTTCCTCGAAATCCAATCATCTTCCGTGTACGCCTAAGCGTTAGTCCGATAGCGTTCCTACGATAGACACTCTAAGTATATCTCCGTTCCCGACCGAGCGGTACTTGATATCGCTCGCAACTCGTTTGCACAAAAGGGTCGTGCGCGACGCAAACACAACTTAGCCAAAAGGCCGTGTGCATAGCCATCCTGTGCGACTATATTCCGAGTTTGCACGCTCAATTGCTAGGGTCGACGTTGGACTAATTAGGCATGCACGCAACTTGCTAAGGTCAACGTAGGACTATTCGGGCACACGTGCGACTTTGCTAACATTAGCATATTTTCTATCGAGTCAAGTTTGCAAACGTTCGGCACAAAGGCCCTATCGACGCATTTGGCAACGGCCTACCGATGCGTTAGATTGAATGCTTGTACGAGCTTTCGAAAATATTTAGATTATTGTATGGACATGCCGAGGGACATTTGAGAGAGAGCGCACCAACGATAACAACTTGCGGAAGCAACAGAGTTTTGCGGAACATCGAAGTGAAAGAATTCAATCGACGTCCAAGGACGTAAAGCCGTGCTGACCATTATGTCACGCCCCGCTCCCGTAGGAGCGATCGTCCTCGCTAAGGCGTGATGCCGCACGAGCCTAGATTGCGCTCGTACAAGGCGGGTTCCATAACGACCGATTTCAGCAGCTGCGACGGGGTCGGCGCACAGAAGTCCCGTACAGAGACATTGATTTATAGCAGCGGAATTAGAACCAAACACATGAACACAAGTCATTCAAAAGAATCTCTTTATTGATATTGAATACAAGATTACATTTGTGGGCGCAAGGCCAAATTACAAT